>CM029014.1:228364822-228564826 GCA_016801055.1 Panax notoginseng
TACGCATCAGCTCTATATCCGTAGCTTGAGCAGCTTTAACTTTATCGATTAAAGTCGGTTATACTCGTATATTTTGATATCATCATGTGGGTACTTGGAGCCTTCATCTCTATTCTCCATCCTTTGCAAGTCATTCAAATGGGCCTTTGTGTTAAAAACATTGCACTCGTACCCGCATATGATCTTCTACTCAATGCGTCAGCTACTACGTTTGCTTTTCCAGGATGGTATTGGATGGTATGATCGTAATCTTTCAACAGCTCAAGCCAACGTCGTTGCCGCATGTTGAGTTCCTTTTGGGTGAAGAAATATTTGAGGGCTTTTATGATCTGTTATAGATCTCCACTTTCTCCCCATAAAGGTAGTGTCTCCAGATCTTCAACGCAAAAAAACGACTGCTGCCAACTCCAAATCATGAGTAGGATAATTCCTCTCATATTTCTTTGAGTTGTCGTGAGGCATAGGCTATGACTTTCCCATGTTGCATGAGAACACATCCTAACCCTTTGCCTGAAGCATCGCTGTAGATAACAAATCCATCCGAACCTGATGGTTTTGTCAAAACAGGTGCCGAAATGAGTCTCCTCTGAGTTCTTGGAAACTCTTCTCGCATTCCTCACTCCATACGAATTTTGTATCTTTCCGAGTCAGCTGAGTTAACGGAAAAGTAGCGATTCGAGAAAATCCTTCCACAAATCTCCGATAATAACCAGCTAAGCCCAGAAAGCTAAGTACTTCGGTTACCGACTTCGGTTGCTCCCAACTTTGTATGGCTTCAATCTTCGCCGGGTCGACAGATACTCCATGTTTTGACACCACGTGCCCAAGGAATGCTACTTCCTCAAGCCAGAACTCGCATTTCTTCAGTTTGGCATATAGCTTGTTTTACGAAGCCTTTGCAAGTCCAGCTTCAAATGGCGCTCATGATCTTCACGGGCTTTTGGAATAGATGAGGATGTCATCAATATAAGACAACAACGAACTGATCCAAATATTCTTTGAATACACGGTTCATCTTATCCATGAAGGCAGCAGGAGCATTAGTCAATCCAAAAGACATTACTAAGAATTCATAATGCCCGTACCGAGTTCTGAAGGCAGTCTTTGGAATATCCTCAGTTTTAATCTTCAGCTGTTGATATCCAGAACGAGATCGATCTTTGAAAAGAATTGTGCTCCTTGCAACTGGTCAAACAGGTCATCAATGCGAGGGTAGCGGATACCTTTCTTGATGGTGACATGGTTTCAATTCCCGATAGTCTATACAAAGTCGCATACTCCCGTCTTTCTTCTTTACGAATAAAACAGGAGCACCCCAAGGAGATGTACTAGGACGAATAAAACGTTGTCCAAAACTCCTGTAGTTGGACCTTTAACTCCTGAAGTTCAATAGGAGCCATTCGATATGGGGGTTTTAGAAATGGGCTTTGTACCGGGTTCAAGGTCAATAAAGAATTCAATTTCTCGTTCGGGGGTAGACCGGGAAGTTCTTCAGGAAATACATCAGAGAAAATCTCTAACAATAGAAATATTATTCAAATCTGACTTGTCTTTGTTCAAATCCATAACATGGGCTAAGAAAGCTTGACATCCGTTTTTCAATAAACGAATAGCTTTGTGGCTCGATATGACAGTGACTGATTTTAGTGGTTTAGTAGTTTGAATTCGTATGACAGGTTGGTTAGGAATATGAAAACTAACAACCTTACGAAAACAATCAATTTTAGCATGATGGGTGGTTAACCAATCAATTCCTAAAATCACATCAAAAGCAAGTATCTTTAAAGAGATAAGATCAACAGGTAATGTGATAGTGCCAACTTGGATCATGCAAGATTTAAAACTGTAGATGTAACGAAGGTTTCACCCAACGGAGAGTTTCAACAGATAAGTTAAAGTCCAATTCTCCGGAGTCAAGTTTAAACGGTTGAGCACAAGCAGGAGAGTAAAAGAATGGGTAGAACCGGTATCTAGTAAAGTATAAACTTCGTAAGAATTCAGATTAGCTTACCCGTGATCACCTCGTTCGGGTTTCTCGCGTTTTGGCCAGTAACGACAAACGCTCTTCCAGGAACCGCTGATTTCGACTTATCGGGACAGCCCTTGGAGTCACCCTCCCGCTGAACTTGGTTTTGCTACAGTACAATCTCGGCTATGTGGACCTTCCTTCCCACAGTTGTAACACACCTTGGATTGTTGTGGGCAGTTTGGGCTGATATGTCCCTCTTTCCCGCATTTGTAACATCTAACTGGTGGTCGTTTCTCCTCCCCTAGAAAAAGTTGGTGTTTGGTGCTGACGTCTTCACGTCATTGTTGAATTACCTTCTCTTCTGAAATCTCCACTTGACTCACTCTCTATTATCACGGCACGATTACCACGAGTGGTTTCCGCCTTTGTCCGAATTTTTTCCTCCTCGCTGGTTTTCATTGCTCGATGATTGCTGCCACCGGTATGACCCTGGTTGTGGTCCCTCGGTTGCACATACTCATTATCTCGCTCTAATAATTGAGCCCTGTTGACAACATCTGAATACAGAGAAAATTTATGAGAGATAAGATATTGCGGAATCTCGGGTTTTAACTCTCTCAGAAACTTCCTTGTCATTCGTTCCTCATTTTCGACCAAATGAGGTGCAACCTGGATAACTCTGCAAACTTCGCCTCGTATGGGACACCGTCATGTTGTTTTGTTCCAGTCTAATAAACTCAACCTCCTTCATATGACGAATACTTTAGGAAAATACTTGTCATTGAACAGTTTCTGAAACGTTTCCCAGGACATATTGAGTGCGTCAGGCTGGGTACGCTTCACAGACTCCCACCAGTAGTTGCCTCACCGCGGAAACATAAAGGTAGGAAATGGAAACTTTCGTTCCTCCGTGCATCCAAGACATCAAATATCTTGGTAATTTGCTTGACCCACGTTTCCGCCATGATCGGATTCGGCTTTCCCTTAAATTCTGGTGGTCCCAATTCTTTGACTGCTTAGCTGTGACAAACCGCGCGTTGTTATCATTTCCACCGTATTCTGCACACGAGTCTCCCTTGCTGATTTTGCATGAACTGCAAAAAGCTCCTAAACATTCCATCATTCATCGTTTGCTCGGTAACGTTGTTTACAGGAGGAATATTGCCTACTGTTGCACGTTCCCATGGGTAGTGATCAAAAGGTGTCTCCACGGTCTGATTTACTCCATTATTAACGTTCTCAGCTGCCATTCTTAAATACTGCATAAAACAAGGGTTAATAGTCATGTCATTATTATCCCTATACTTGACGACCAAATAAAACACCAAATAAACTTAGTCAAGTCTCTAGCGAAGGAATTCCCCGTCTTTCCCTCCTAGTTCTTGTCTCACATCTCAGCCAGGGATCATATCCCTAAGCTCTGATACCAACTGTGACGCCCCCAGAATAGGTATACAACACCCATTCTGAGTCGCCAAATACATGGTACAGAAAGCAAACTACAACTTCAATAATACAATTGTCGTGCAAAATACGACAACACATACTGTGAGTTTAAATACAAATATTGTCTTCTAGACAATATCCACACTCAAATAAATCCTCATTACAATTATTCAAACACTATTTTACAGAAATAGTGAGGACTGCTAATACATCTTTCTAGAACCATCACTCCATACCCCGACTAGATCCTGCTATGTTCTCACCTCCTGAGAAGAAAAATGGAACAAAAAGGAAAAGGGTGAGCTCAACTAGCCCAGTAAAGAATATTATGACTAAGATAATATACAACAAATTATCGTTAGTCTTCAACAGGGAAAAATCTGATAAAATATAATCGACAACAAGTTTTAGATCAACAACTGCAGCGGAAACAACAAACCATTAGAAGAGTCAAGTAGAGAAAGAATTCTACTATCTTCTAAGATTTAAAAGTCCATCATCAATATTTTATCCCTGTAACATCAATTAATAATCATCTTTAACCAAATATTCATCTTTGCACTACAGGCCAAAGATATTCATTTGTATCATCAGTCGGTCATGTTCATCTCAACACCTGTTCATCTTTGCACTACAGGCCAAAGATATTCATCAAGTAATTATACATCTTTGCACTACAGGCCAAAGATATTCATTAATATCATCATTTAGGACTGAGGATGATGAAAAATATCTTAAAGAGAACGAATCCAATGAGACAGAAGGACAAATAGTAGGGATTCGTATAACAGTTTATCCAAGATCAATAATACTTCATAATAATCAATTGTGAAGCAGAATTCAAAAATAAAGATCAAAACATGGATACAATCAAAGATAGTAACCATAATAGACATCTTGGACAAAAAGGGAAAATTTTATTTTTTCGGTGAATAGTGCCGTATTCGTGAATAGTGCCGTATACGTGAATAGTGCCGTATACGTGAATAGTAACCCCCGACACAAAAAGTTCCAAATTTGATAAAAACTCATATCAATATTTCAGCATAATGATATTGAAGAAAATAATATCATTAAGAAGAAAATAATATCCCTTACCTCAAAATATCAGTACTTCTGGTCGGAATACCGGTATAAGGCTGAAAGAAACTTGCTCTGATGAATAGAAACTCTCAAAGTATCTAAATACTCACAAAATACACTCAATAATCTAGAGAGAGAAAGAGAGAAAACTTGTTTCTGGTGTGATTTTCAATTCTAACTTAGCCCTCTATTTATAGGAAAATTTTGGTAGGTTTGACCTGCAACCTGATGGCTTTACCTGCTACTATTCCCACCCACCACATTTGAAATATAATTCAGCACATTTCTTCACCAACCACAAGTGGGGCCCACCAATTCTAGAATTTTCCACCAAAATGATAAACTCCGAAAATTCAACAATTTCTGAACCAGTCATCTTGTAAAATTCATAATAAATCATACGTTCATTTTTAACGGTTCAAAATTTGTGGACATATACTCAACTTATATATGTATAACATATCCAAAAATTACCACGATCCAACGGTCGGATTAAAAATTATAACCCCCGCAATATATCTCAAAAACCCTGATTTGATTTTTTAATACCTCCATTCCGACAAAAATACTGATAAAAACCTCAACATTAACTCCTTCATTTTTAACCACAAAAATATATCCCTCATTTATATCCACATAAAATAAATATTTCCTTATCATATGAATCAATAATTAATTATTCACAAATAATATTACAGAATCACATTTATGACAACCAGGCCGTTCCCAGGAAAGAGGGGGCTTTCCAATAAGGATTTCTCCTTACTGGCGCGCAATTAGATGACCAAACCTCTCCTTAGACAGAACTTTCTAGACATTGCCAATAATGTTATCTAATAATATTATTCAAATAATATGAATTATTGATCTGATAAATGAAAATACTGTGCAGCAACAATTATTGAAACAACAATAATATAAAATATCAACGCAGCAATTATTGAATCAATAAAATAAAATATTGAATAATAACTACTGTAACAATTATTGAGTAGTGCCTTCTTACGTAAGAATCAATAATTGGTGCAATACCGTGTGCTACTGTATTTTAACCACCGGGTATTCCAACAGTATTAACGGTAACAACTACGCCGTTATTTATAAACAACTTATACTTGTCGTTTTCTTCATCCAATCGCTTTCCGTTATGGGGCCCACACAAGGCTGCGTCGTCGTACGAATATTCCCCGACAGCAAGAATATTCCACGACCAACCGAATATTCACCGACCAAAAATAAATATTTTATAACCACTTGCTTATTTTGCAAAATTTGCACATTTCACCCATAACCAAAGTATTATATCAAATTAACCCCTTATTATTCACAATAATATTTAGAGAAAATTTGATTTTATTCATTAATAAGTTGGGGTCTTACAACCTCCCCTCCTTATGAAATTTCGTCCTCGAAATTGACGTACGTACCTGATGTTTCAAAAAGGTGAGGATACCTCGCTTTCATTTCTGATTCCAACTCCCAGGTCATTTCTTCAATAGCATGGTTTCTCCACAAAACCTTAACTTGTGGTATAACCTTCGTGCGTAGGACATGCTCTTTCCTATCCAAGATCTTAACAGGTACCTCCTCGTACGTTAAATCTTCAGCTATCTCGTCTGGTTCTAACTCAATAATGTGGTTCGGGTCTTTAACATATTTACGAAGCATAGATATGTGAAAAACATTATGAACACGAGACATGCTTGGAGGTAATGCGAGTCTATATGCCACATTTCCTATTCGCTCAAGAATCTCAAATGGACCAACAAATCTTGGATTGAGCTTTCCTCTCTTCCCAAATCTTGTAACTCCCTTCCATGGTGCAACACGTAACAATACATGATCCCCAATATTAAATTCCACGTCCTTCCGATGAAGATCCGCATAACTCTTTTGTCGATCCTGTGCCGTTTGTATACGTTGTCGAATCGTTTGGATCTTCTCTGTAGTAATGCGTACCAATTCTGGTCCCAACAATGTTGCTTCACCCACCTCGTCCCAGCATACTGGAGAACGACATTTTCTTCCATACAACGCCTCAAATGGAGCCATACCTATGCTCGCCTGATAACTGTTGTTGTAGGAGAATTCCACCAATGGTAGGTACTTATCCCAACTCCCTTTGAGATCTAAGACACAAAGTCTTAATAGATCTTCAAGAGTTTGAATAGTCCTCTCTGATTGTCCGTCCGTTTGAGGATGGTATGCTGAACTGAATCGTAAATCCGTGCCCATAGCTTTCTGCAAGCTAACCCAAAATCGTGAAGTGAATCTTGGGTCACGATCCGAAACTATGGATACTGGCATGCCATGCAATCTCACAATCTCGTTCACGTACATACTAGCAAGACGTTCAAGGGAATAAGTCTCACGTATCGGCAAGAAATGAGCGGACTTGGTTAATCTATCAACAATAACCCAAATCGCATCTATGCCTTGAGAAACCTTGGGAAGACCCGTAACAAAATCCATAGTAATGTGTTCCCACTTCCATTTCGGAATCTCAAGTGGTTGCAATGGACCCTTTGGTACTTGATGCTCCGCTTTACACGTTGACAAGTTAAACATCTCGAGATAAACTCCGCGATCTCTCTTTTCATATTGCTCCACCAAAATGTATGTCGAAGATCGTGATACATTTTGGTACTCCCAGGATGGATTGCAAACGGTGTGTTGTGTGCCTCCATCATTATTCTATGCTTCAAGTCAAAATCGTTAGGAACACAAAGTCTGGAGTTGACTCGAAGTATTCCTTCTTCATCGATTCTTGCTTCTGGAATAGCACCTTCTTGCACTTTCTTCTTCATACGCATCAGCTCTATATCCGTAGCTTGAGCAGCTTTAACTTTATCGATTAAAGTCGGTTCTACTCGTATATTTGATATCATCATGTGGGTACTTGGAGCCTTCATCTCTATCTCCATCCTTTGCAAGTCATACAAAATGGGCCTTTGTGTTAAAACATTGCACTCGTACCCGCATATGATCTTCTACTCAATGCGTCAGCTACTACGTTTGCTTTTCCAGGATGGTATTGGATGGTATGATCGTAATCTTTCAACAGCTCAAGCCAACGTCGTTGCCGCATGTTGAGTTCCTTTTGGGTGAAGAAATATTTGAGGCTTTTATGATCTGTATAGATCTCCACTTTCTCCCCATACAGGTAGTGTCTCCAGATCTTCAACGCAAAAACGACTGCTGCCAACTCCAAATCATGAGTAGGATAATTCCTCTCATATTCTTTGAGTTGTCGTGAGGCATAGGCTATGACTTTCCCATGTTGCATGAGAACACATCCTAACCCTTTGCCTGAAGCATCGCTGTAGATAACAAATCCATCCGAACCAGATGGTATTGTCAAAACAGGTGCCGAAATGAGTCTCCTCTTGAGTTCTTGGAAACTCTTCTCGCATTCCTCACTCCATACGAATTTTGTATCTTTCCGAGTCAGCTGAGTTAACGGAGTAGCGATTCGAGAAAATCCTTCCACAAATCTCCGATAATAACCAGCTAAGCCCAGAAAGCTACGTACTTCGGTTACCGACTTCGGTTGCTCCCAACTTTGTATGGCTTCAATCTTCGCCGGGTCGACAGATACTCCATGTTTTGACACCACGTGCCCAAGGAATGCTACTTCCTCAAGCCAGAACTCGCATTTCTTCAGTTTGGCATATAGCTTGTTTTCACGAAGCCTTTGCAGTACCAGCTTCAAATGGCGCTCATGATCTTCACGGCTTTTGGAATAGATGAGGATGTCATCAATAAAGACAACAACGAACTGATCCAAATATTCTTTGAATACACGGTTCATCATATCCATGAAGGCAGCAGGAGCATTAGTCAATCCAAAAGACATTACTAAGAATTCATAATGCCCGTACCGAGTTCTGAAGGCAGTCTTTGGAATATCCTCAGTTTTAATCTTCAGCTGATGATATCCAGAACGAAGATCGATCTTTGAAAAGAATTGTGCTCCTTGCAACTGGTCAAACAGGTCATCAATGCGAGGTAGCGGATACCTATTCTTGATGGTGACATGGTTCAATTCTCGATAGTCAATACAAAGTCGCATACTCCCGTCTTTCTTCTTTACGAATAAAACAGGAGCACCCCAAGGAGACGTACTAGGACGAATAAAACCGATGTCCAACAACTCCTGTAGTTGGACTTTTAACTCCTGAAGTTCAATAGGAGCCATTCGATATGGGGTTTTAGAAATGGGCTTTGTACCGGGTTCAAGGTCAATAAAGAATTCAATTTCTCGTTCCGGGGGTAGACCGGGAAGTTCTTCAGGAAATACATCGGAAAATTCTCTAACAATAGAAATATTATTCAAATCTGACTTGTCTTTGTTCAAATCCATAACATGGGCTAAGAAAGCTTGACATCCGTTTTTCAATAAACGAATAGCTTTGTGGCTTGATATGACAGTGACTGATTTTAGTGGTTTAGTAGTTTGAATTCGTATGACAGGTTGGTTAGGAATATGAAAACTAACAACCTTACGAAAACAATCAATTTTAGCATGATGAGTGGTTAACCAATCAATTCCTAAAATCACATCAAAAGCAAGTATCTTTAAAGAGATAAGATCAACAGGTAATGTGATAGTGCCAACTTGGATCATGCAAGATTTATAAACTGTAGATGTAACGAAGGTTTCACCCAACGGAGTTTCAACAGATAAGTTAAAGTCCAATTTCTCCGGAGTCAAGTTTAAACGTTGAGCACAAGCAGGAGAGATAAAAGAATGGGTAGAACCGGTATCTAGTAAAGTATAAACTTCGCAAGAATTCAAGATTAGCTTACCCGTGATCACCTCGTTCGGGTTTCTCGCGTTTTGGCCAGTAACGACAAACGCTCTTCCAGGAACCGCTGATTTCGCCTTATCCGGGACAGCCCTTGGAGTCACCACTCCCGCTGAACTTGGTTTCGCTATAGTACAATCTCGAGCGATGTGGCCTTCCTTCCCACAGTTGTAACACACCTTGGATTGTTGTGGACAGTTTGGGCTGATATGTCCCTCTTTCCCGCATTTGTAACATCTAACTGACGGTCGTTCTCCTCCCCTAAAATTTGTTGTTGGTGCTGGTGCTGGTGCTGATGTCTTCCGTCATTGTTGAATCTCCTCTTTCTGAAATTTCCACTTGACTCACCTCTCCTATTATCATGGCCACGATGACCACCCGAGTGGTTACCGCCTTTGTTCGTATTTTTCCCTCCTCGTTGGTTATCATCGCTTGATGATTGCTGTCACCGGTATGACCCTGGTTGTGGTCCCTCGGTTGAGTATACTCATTATCTCTCTCTAATAATTGGGCCCTGTTGACAACGTCTGAATACAGAGAAAATTTATGAGAGATAAGGTATTGACGAATCTCAGGTTTTAAACCTCTCAGAAACATCCGCGTCATTCGTTCCTCATTTTCGACCAAATGAGGTGCAAACCTGGATAACTCTGCAAACTTC
The DNA here is from genome assembly GCA_016801055.1 of Panax notoginseng. Taxonomy (NCBI): domain Eukaryota; kingdom Viridiplantae; phylum Streptophyta; class Magnoliopsida; order Apiales; family Araliaceae; genus Panax; species Panax notoginseng. Next base: position 228,374,790 of record CM029014.1, read on the forward strand.
GCCTCGTACTGGGACACCGTCATGTTGTTTTGTTCCAGTCTAATAAACTCAACCTCCTTCATATGACGAATACTTTCAGGAAAGTACTTGTCATTGAACAGTTTTTGAAATGTTTCCCAGGACATGTTGAGTGCGTCAGGCTGGGTACGCTTCACAGACTCCCACCAGTAGTCTGCCTCACCGCGGAACATAAATGTGGCGAATGGAACCTTCTGTTCCTCCGTGCATCCCAAGACATCAAATATCTTGGTAATTTGCTTGACCCACGTTTCCGCCATGATCGGATCCGGCTTTCCCTTAAATTCTGGTGGTCCCAATTCTTTGAACTGCTTAGCTGTGACAAACCGCGCGTTGTTATCATTTCCACCCGTATTCTGCACACGAGTCTCCCTCGTCTGATTTTGCATGAACTGCAAAAAGCTCCTAAACATTCCATCATTCATCGTTTGCTCGGTAACGTTGTTTACAGGAGGAATATTGCCTTCCTGTTGCACGTTCCCCTGGGTAGTGATCAAAGGTGTCTCCACGGTCTGATTTACTCCATTATTAACGTTCTCAGCTGCCATTCTTAAATACTGCCATAAAACAAGGGTTAATAGTCATGTCATATATTATCCCTATACTCTGACCGACCAAATAAACACCAAATAAACTTAGTCAAGTCATACTAGCGAAGGAATTCCCCGTCTCTCCCCTCCTAGTTCTTGTCTCACATCTCAGCCAGGGATCATATCCCTAAGCTCTGATACCAACTGTGACGCCCCCAGAATAGGTATACAACACCCATTCTGAGTCGCCAAATACATGGTACAGAAAGCAAACTACAACTTCAATAATACAATTGTCGTGCAAAATACGACAACACATACTGTGAGTTTAAATACAAATATTGTCTTCTAGACAATATCCACACTCAAATAAATCCTCATTACAATTATTCAAACACTATTTTACAGAAATAGTGAGGACTGCTAATACATCTTTCTAGAACCATTACTCCATACCCCGACTAGATCCTGCTATGTTCTCACCTCCTGAGAAGAAAAATGGAACAAAAAGGAAAAGGGTGAGCTCAACTAGCCCAGTAAAGAATATTATGACTAAGATAATATACAACAAATTATCGTTAGTCTTCAACAGGGAAAAATCTGATAAAATATAATCGACAACAAGTTTTAGATCAACAACTGCAGCGGAAACAACAAACCATTAGAAGAGTCAAGTAGAGAAAGAATTCTACTATCTTCTAAGATTTAAAAGTCCATCATCAATATTTTATCCCTGTAACATCAATTAATAATCATCTTTAACCAAATATTCATCTTTGCACTACAGGCCAAAGATATTCATTTGTATCATCAGTCGGTCATGTTCATCTCAACACCTGTTCATCTTTGCACTACAGGCCAAAGATATTCATCAAGTAATTATACATCTTTGCACTACAGGCCAAAGATATTCATTTGTATCATCATTTAGGACTGAGGATGATGAAAAATATCTTAAAGAGAACGAATCCAATGAGACAGAAGGACAAATAGTAGGGATTCGTATAACAGTTTATCCAAGATCAATAATACTTCATAATAATCAATTGTGAAGCAGAATTCAAAAATAAAGATCAAAACATGGATACAATCAAAGATAGTAACCATAATAGACATCTTGGACAAAAAGGGAAAATTTTATTTTTCGGTGAATAGTGCCGTATTCGTGAATAGTGCCGTATACGTGAATAGTGCCGTATACGTGAATAGTAACCCCCGACACAAAAAGTTCCAAATTTGATAAAAACTCATATCAATATTTCAGCATAATGATATTGAAGAAAATAATATCATTAAGAAGAAAATAATATCCCTTACCTCAAAATATCAGTACTTCTGGTCGGAATACCGGTATAAGGCTGAAAGAAACTTGCTCTGATGAATAGAAACTCTCAAAGTATCTAAATACTCACAAAATACACTCAATAATCTAGAGAGAGAAAGAGAGAAAACTTGTTTCTGGTGTAATTTTCAATTCTAACTTAGCCCTCTATTTATAGGAAAATTTTGGTAGGTTTGACCTGCAACCTGATGGCTTTACCTGCTACTATTCCCACCCACCACATTTGAAATATAATTCAGCACATTTCTTCACCAACCACAAGTGGGGCCCACCAATTCTAGAATTTTCCACCAAAATGATAAACTCCGAAAATTCAACAATTTCTGAACCAGTCATCTTGTAAAATTCATAATAAATCATACGTTCATTTTTAACGGTTCAAAATTTGTGGACATATACTCAACTTATATATGTATAACATATCCAAAAATTACCACGATCCAACGGTCGGATTAAAAATTATAACACCCGCAATATTTCTCAAAAACCCTGATTTGATTTTTTTAATACCTCCATTCCGATAAAAATACTGACAAAAACCTCAACATTAACTCCTTCATTTTTAACCACAAAAATATATCCCTCATTTATATCCACATAAAATAAATATTTCCTTATCATATGAATCAATAATTAATTATTCACAAATAATATTACAGAATCACATTTATGACAACCAGGCCGTTCCCAGGAAAGAGGGGGCTTTCCAATAAGGATTTCTCCTTACTGGCGCGCAATTAGATGACCAAACCTCTCCTTAGACAGAACTTTCTAGACATTGCCAATAATGTTATCTAATAATATTATTCAAATAATATGAATTATTGATCTGATAAATGAAAATACTGTGCAGCAACAATTATTGAAACAACAATAATATAAAATATCAACGCAGCAATTATTGAATCAATAAAATAAAATATTGAATAATAACTACTGTAACAATTATTGAGTAGTGCCTTCTTACGTAAGAATCAATAATTGGTGCAATACCGTGTGCTACTGTATTTTAACCACCGGGTATTCCAACAGTATTAACGGTAACAACTACGCCGTTATTTATAAACAACTTATACTTGTCGTTTTCTTCATCCAATCGCTTTCCGTTATGGGGCCCACACAAGGCTGCGTCGTCGTACGAATATTCCCCGACAGCAAGAATATTCCACGACCAACCGAATATTCACCGACCAAAAATAAATATTTTATAACCACTTGCTTATTTTGCAAAATTTGCACATTTCACCCATAACCAAAGTATTATATCAAATTAACCCCTTATTATTCACAATAATATTTAGAGAAAATTTGATTTTATTCATTAATAAGTTGGGGTCTTACACTACCCCCAGAGCGTGAGATTGAATTTTGTATCGACCTTGAACCCGGTAAAAAACCAATTTCAAAGTCCCAATCGAATGGCTCCTATTGAACTTCAGGAGTTAAAGATCCAACTGCAGGAATTGTTAGACATTGGCGTTATTCGTCTAGTACTTCTCCTTGGGGTGCTCATGTGCTATTCGTGAAGAAGAAAGATGGAAGTATGCGACTTTGTATTGATTATCGGGAGTTAAATCATGTCACCATCAAAAACAGGTACCCATTGCCACGTATTGATGACCTGTTTGACCAGTTGTAAGGAGCACAATTCTTTTCAAAGATCGATCTTCGTTCTGGATATCATCAGCTGAAGGTTAGAACTGAGGATATTCCAAAGATGGCTTTCAGAACTCGGTACGGGCATTATGAATTCCTAGTCATGTCCTTTGGATTGACTAATGCTCCTGCTGCCTTCATGGATATGATGAACCGGGTATTCAAAGAATATTTGGATCACTTTGTGGTCGTCTTTATTGATGACATCCTTATTTATTCCAAAAATCATGAAGATCATGAGCAACACTTGAGGCTGGTACTCCAAAAGCTTCGTGAATACAAGCTTTATGCCAAGTTGAAGAAATGCGAGTTCTGGCTGGAGGAGGTAGCATTCCTTGGGCACGTAGTATCAAGTCGTGCAATATCTGTTGACCCGGCAAAGATTGAAGCTATTCAAAGCTGGGAGCAACCTAAATCAGTAACCAAAGTACGTAGCTTTCTCGGTTTAGCTGGTTATTATCGGAGATTCGTGGAAGGATTTTCTCGAATCGCTACTCCATTAACTCAGCTGACTCGGAAAGATACAAAGTTCGGTTGGAGCAAAGAATGTGAGAAGAGTTTTCAAGAACTCAAGAGGAGACTCATTTCAGCACCTGTTCTAACAATACCATCTGGCTCGGAAGGATTTGTCATCTACAGTGATGCTTCGAGCAAAGGGTTGGGATGCGTTCTCATGCAACATGGAAAAGTCATAGCCTATGCATCAAGACAACTCAAGGAATATGAGAGGAATTATTCTACTCATGATCTAGAGTTGGCAGCTGTTGTCTTTGCACTTAAAATTTGGAGGCATTACTTGTATGGGGAGAAGGTGGAGATCTTTACGGATCATAAAAGCCTCAAATATTTCTTCACTCAAAAGGAACTCAACATGCGACAACGACGTTGGCTTGAACTGTTGAAAGATTATGATCATACCATTCAATATCATCCTGAAAAAGCGAACGTGGTAGCTGACGCATTGAGTAGAAGATCATATGCAAGTACGAGTGCGATATTGTCAACACAAAGACCCATTTTGTGTGATTTGCAAAGGATGGAGATAGAGTTAAAGACTCCAGGGACCCATGTGATGATGACGAATATACGAGTAGAACCGATTTTAATCAATAAAGTTAAAGCTGCTCAAGCTACAGACCTGGAGCTGATGCGTATGAGGAAGAAAGTGCAAGAAGGTGCTATGCCGGAAGCAAGAATCGATGAAGAAGGAATACTTCGAGTCAACTCCAGACTTTGTGTTCCTAACAACCCTGATTTAAAGTATGAAATCATGATGGAGGCGCACAATACACCGTTTGCAATCCATCCTGGAAGTACCAAAATGTATCATGATCTTCGTCATATATTTTGGTGGAGCAATATGAAGAGAGAGATAGCGTTGTTTATCTCAAGGTGTCTAACTTGTCAACGAGTCAAAGCGGAGCATCAAGTACCAAAAGGTCCATTACAACCACTTGAAATTCCAAAATGGAAGTGGGAGCACATTACTATGGATTTCGTTACCGGAATTCCTAAGGTTTCTCAAGGTATTGATGCGATTTGGGTCATTGTTGATAGATTGACCAAGTCTGCTCATTTCTTACCGATACGAGAAACTTATACACTTGAACGTCTTGCTCGTATGTACATAAACGAGATTGTAAGACTGCATGGTATGCCAGTATCCATAGTTTCTGATCGAGACCCAAGATTCACTTCGCGATTTTGGGTTAGTTTACAAAAAGCTATGGGCACGGATTTACGATTTAGTTCGGCATATCATCCTCAGACGGACGGACAATCAGAGAGGACTATTCAAACTCTGGAAGATTTATTAAGACTATGTGTCCTTGACTTCAAGGGAAGTTGGGACAAGTTCTTATCATTGGTGGAGTTTTCTTACAACAACAGTTATCAAGTAAGTATTGGCATGGCTCCATTCGAAGCGTTGTATGGAAGAAAGTGTCGTTCTCTAGTATGCTGGGATGAGGTGGGTGAAGTAACGTTGTTGGGACCGGAGTTGGTACGTATGACTACAGAAAAGATTCAAACGATCCGACAACGTATAAAAACCTCACAAGATCGACAAAAGAGCTATGCTGATCTTCATCGAAAGGACTTGGAATTTGATATAGGAGATCATGTATTCTTACGTGTTGCTCCATGAAAAGGAGTTACGAGATTTGGAAAGAGAGGAAAGCTCAATCCTCGATTCATCGGTCCATTTTTAATCCTCGATCGAGTAGGAACTGTGGCTTATAGACTCGCTTTACCGTCAAGTATGTCTCGTGTTCATAACGTTTTTCACATATCCATGTTGTGACGCCCCCAAAATAGGTATACAACACCCATTCTGAGTCGTCAATAACATGGTACAGAAACAACTACAACTTTATTAATACAACATAAAAGCTGTGAGTGTAAATACAAATATTATCATCTAGACAATATCCACACTCAAATAAGTCCTCATTGCAATTATTGGTACAATATTTTACAAAAAAAAATGGTGAGGACTACTAAAATGACTCTCTAGATCCTTTATCCATACCCCGACTAGTACTCGCTACATTCTCGCCTCCTGAGAAGAAAAATGGAACAAAAGGAAAAGGGTGAGCTCAACTAGCCCAGTAAAGAATATTATGACTAAGATAATATACAACAAATTATCGTTAGTCTTCAACAGAGAAAAATTTAATAGAATACAATAGACAACAAGTTTTAAATCAATATTCGCAGCGGAAGATAATAATTCATAGAAGAGTTACGTAGAGAATGAAATCTACGATTATCTATGAAATTAAAAGCCTATCATCAACATTTTATCCCTGTAATATCAATCAATAAATATCTTGAATCAAATAGTCATCTTTGCACTACAGGCCAAAGATATTCATCAGTTGGTCATGTTCACCTCAACACCTGTTCATCTTTGCACTACGGGCCAAAGATATTCATCAGAAATCATTAATCTTTGCACTACAGGCCAAAGATATTCATTTATATCATCATTTAGGACTGAGGATGATGAAAAATATTTTTAAGGAAACGAATCCAGTGAAACAAAATAATAAATATTAAGGATTCGTATTTCGATTTATCCATGTCCAAAAATACCTTTAAAATAATCATAGTGAAGTAAAATTCAAGAATGATCAAAACATGGATACAATCAAAGCTATTATCCAGAATAGATATTTGGACAAAAATAAGAAAATTTTATTTTTCGGTGAATAGTAACTCATGAATAGTAACTCGTGAATAGTAACTCATGAATAGTAACTCGTGAATAGTAACCCCGACATGAAAAGTTCCAAATTTGATAAAAAGTTCAGATCAATACTTCGACATAATGATATTGAAGAAAATAATATCATTTAAGAAGAAATAACATCCCTTACCTCGGAAAGACGGTACTTCTGACTGGAATACTAGATATAGTGCTGAAGGAAACTTGCACCGTAAAGCAACACTCAAAATATCAAATACTCACAAGAATACGCTCGTTATAGAGAGAGAAATAGAGAAAAACTTGTGTTTCTGGTGTGATTTCAATTCTAACCTAAGCACCCTAGTTATAGGAAAATGCTTAGAACACCAAAGCAGAAAATTTAATAAATTAATAATATTATTTTTTCAAATTTCCTACGCCCACTAATTTGGTCCAAGACATCAGCCACCATGTGACAAAACATTAAAAACGTTTTTCTTAATTTAAATAATTAAAACTTCCAAAATCAATTATTTCGGAACTACAGAACTTTAATAATTCATAATAAATAGCCCTTTTATCCGAAAATTCAAATCTCGCGAGTTTTTATAGGAAAATCAATTCTGTAAAACTTTACAGAAGGAAGTTTTTCCAAATTCCAAATAGAAACTGACCGAAATCTACAAACGGGTGATTTTACAGGCTATAATCAAATTTCAGTCAAGAAATGGGGTCCACCGACACACAAAACATGTGTTAAACAACTTTTGCAACAAAAATACTCTTCCTCCTCATATACTCATATATCCCACATTCATTGTAAAAAATATCACCATTAATATATTATTAAAATAATATATTTAATTGAATTATTTTATCAGAAAAGATAAAATATTAATTTTCAACAATTGTCACATTTAAAAATTTTCTCCATCTATATCTACATAAAATCAATATTTTCCTCATCATATAAATCAATAATTAATTATTCACAAATAATATTATAGAATCACAGTACTGGCAACCAGGCCGTTCCCAGGAAAGAGGGGGTTTTCCAATAAGGATATCTCCTTACTGGCGCGCAATTAGATAACCAAACCTCTCCTTAGACAGAACTTTCTAGATATTGCCAATAATGTTATCTAATAATATTATTCAGATAATATGAATTATTGCTACGATAATAAAAAATACTGTGTAGTGACAATTATTAAAATAACAGTAATATAAAATATCAACGCAGCAATTATTGAATCAATAAAATACAATATTGAACAGTAATTACTGTAACAATTATTGAGTAGTGCCTTCTTCCGTAAGAATCAATAATTGGTGCAATACCGTGTGCTACTATGCAACAACGCGTATTACCGTGTTTTAACCTCCGGGTATTCCAACAGTATTAACGGTAACAACTACGCCGTTATTTATAAATAACTTGTTTTTGTCGTTTTTTTCATCCAATCACTTTCTGTTATGAGGCCCACACAAGGCTGCGCCGTCGTACGAATATTCCCCGACAACAAGAATATTCCACGACCAAACAAATATTCTCCGACAACAATGAATATTTTATAACCACTTGCTTATTTAAAATATTTGCGCATTTTACCCATAACTAACCACATTAATCAAATCAACCCTTACTATTTCAGAATAATAAATAGAGGAAATTAAATTTCATTTATTAATAATTTGGGGTCTTACACATGTTACGTAAATATGTGGAAGACCCGAACCACATTATTGAGTTAGAACCGGACGAAATAGCGGAGGATTTGACGTATGAAGAAGTTCCTGTTCAAATCTTGGATAAGAAGGAACATATTCTACGCTCCAAAGTTATACCTCAAGTCAAAGTTTTGTGGAGAAACCACGATGTTGAGGAAATGACTTGAGAGTTAGAATCTGAAATGAAATCAAGGTATCCTTACCTCTTCGACATACCAAGTACGTACCCTAATTTCGAGGGCGAAATTTCATAAGAAGGGGAGGTTGTAAGACCTAACTTTTATAAATAAAGATGAATTATCTATAAATATCATTTTTGAATATTATGGAGTTAATTTGATATAATGTTATAGTTGTGGGTAATATTTATAAATTTTATAAAGTACGCAAGTTGTTATATAATATTCGATTGGTCGGGGAATATTCGTTTTAATAGGGAATATTCGTATAATGGCACAATCATTGGTGGACCCCACAACGGAATTATTGTCGGATTGAGAAAACGACAAAAATATTTTATTAAAAATAACGGCGGAAGTTTTACCATTAATACTGTTGAACTACTCGGTAGTAAAAGTACAGTAATACGTGTGGTTGCATAGTAGCACACGGTATTGATTATTAATGCTTATGTGAGAAGTCACTCATTTTGATTCAATTATTGTCAGTTAATAATATGAATTATTTAGCGATAATGACGTTTTGTTTTATTCGTATTATTAACGTAATAAAACAGAAACATCTTTTATATAAAACAGAATACTTTATTAAAGTTATTCTATAAATAGAATATATTATATTTTATTTAAAAAAAATTTCTTTAAATATAGACCGTCAGATTAAAGTAATCAATCTGGATCGTTCATGGATTAGTTACTATGCATTCCATTTTTCTATAAATAGCAACTCATTCCTTCATTATTTCTTACGAATTCACTGAACTCTAGAGAGAGAAACTACAGAGAGAGAGAAGGAAAAGTATTCTGTTACTTAACTACTTTCTTATTTCAGTTCTTCTTTAAAACGGTAAGGGGTGTTATTCTTTCTTATTCATGAAGAGAACTGTTGTTATTCCATTTCTTATTATTTTGTTGGAATAACCTGTATACGTGGTCTACCCTATACTTGGTGACATTCTTCTATTATTCTGTTGGAACATCTTGTCTGTGTGTTTTACACCGGACCTGGTTCCGTCTTTATTATTATTTTGTTGGAACATCCTGTCTGTGTATTTTACACCGGACCTGGTTCCGTCTTTATTATTATTCTGTTGGAACATCATGTCTGTGTGTTTTACACCGACCTGGTTCCGTCTTTATTATTATTCTGTTGGAATATCCTGTCTGTGTGTTTTACGCCGAACCTGGCTCCATTATTTATTATTCTGTTGGAATAACCTGTCTGTGCGGTCTATCGCATGCATGGTGATTTCTTTTGTTATTCCATTCTTTATTATACTCAGTTGGTTAAGTTTTGACTTCTATACTCCATGAAATTTGTGGAATATCCTTGATAATTGTGTTTCATCCATTATCTTTTCATGAAAATATTCTTCTAAGCATTCTTGAATTTTACTCCACAAAGCAGTATCATATTGACAATTTGGACGTTGTTAATTCTTGGATAAATTAATTCTTGAACTTGTTTTATTGAATTCTTATATCATTGTCATCATCCTCATGTTTATAAAATGTTGAAAGTCATCTGTGGCCTGTAGTGCATAGATGGACTTGGTATGATTATGACCAGGGATTATTCGGTATAATCATGACCGTAATGTTACAAATGATGTGGTAAAAGTTTTCATTGGCCCGTAGTGCATTGATGGACAGTTGTTGGCATGATCATGACCATTAATGAATGCACGAATATCCTTGGTCGTAGTGCAGGGGTGATTCGATGATGTGAATTATTTTATTAAGTTGAGTCCCAGCAAAAACAGTGTTGAAAAACCTTTTAAATCATAAAAGATACTAGATTTTATTTTCTACTTGACTCTTTTAATAGATTGCTTGTTCCGCTGCAGTTAAACTTGATGTTCGTTATATTTTATCAGTTTAACACTGTTGAAGGCTAATGATAATTTATTCTGCATTATCTTAGTCATAATATTTCTTACTGGGCTAGTTGAGCTCACCCTTTCTTTCACTGTTCTCTTCAGGAAATGAGAATATAGTTGGGACGAGTCGAGGAACGGAGTGATGAACCAGATGATAGTATTAGTAGTCCTCACTATTCTGTTAAATAGTGTGACAATAATTGTAATGAGGACTCCTTTTGAGTTTGTATAGTCTCTAGTAGATAATAATTGTATTCAAACTCACAGTTATGTTTTGTCGTATTGTACACGACAGTTGTATTAGTAAGTCATATTTGTGTTCTGTACCATGTATCTGATGACCCAAGATGGGTGATGCATACCTAATTTTGGGGGCGTCACACTTATCTTTATGCTTCTGGCTTCTGCTTCTGGCTTCTTCTGCTTCTGGCTTCTGATGTTCTGTTGTTAAATTCGGTTATTATCCAAATAACCGAATAACAAATTCAGTTATTCGGTTATTTGGTTATTCGGTTTCGGTTAGTAGTTCGGATACCTAAAATAGTTGAATTTCGATTTTCGGTTATAACCGAAAAGTTAATTCGATTTGGGTAAAATCGAATGCTCACCCTTAAGTGTGGTACAGGCTTTCGCCATGGACGGACACTAAAAAAGTAAAAACTGAAACAGAGCCAAATTTACATGTACATATATTTTATTTATTTATTTACTTATTTATTAACTATTATTTCAAAGTGTATACAAGGGAGATGAAGATTTGAATTTGAATATTTGAATTTAAATTTATTTTTATTGTTAGATCTCAAATATTTGAATTTGAATTATTATTTATGGTAGATATTTCTCCTTGATTTTAAGTTTCTTTATTAATGTGAATTGTACTATTTTTGTAATATGGGTCCTAATTACACTCTTTTTGTTATTATTTTGTTGATGCACTAATGGTGTAATTATTTTTTAATTGTTGTATATTTCTGTAAAGAATCCTTATTTTTTTTGGGTGGGAGTGGGGGGTAAGATGTGTATACATAATCACATAATATTATTTATTTTTTTGTGGGTGGGTGGGTGGGTGGGTGGGGGATAAGGAGTGTTTACATACATAATATTATTTTGTGTGGTGGGAGGGGGGACGGGGGTGGGGTGAGGGGTAAGGGGTGTATACATAATCACATAATATTATTTTTTTTGATGGGGTGAGGGTCAGGGTAAGGGTGAATGTAAGACCCCGAATTTTATGAAATAAAAATATTCAATTTTTCTTATAATTACTATTCAGTAAATGGTTAAATTGATAAATATTAAAGTTATGGGTGATATGTGAATTTTTTTTTCAAAATATGCAAGTGGTTATAAAATAATCATTGTTGTCGGGGAATATTCGTTTGGTCGTGGAATATTCTTTCTGTCGGGAAATATTCGTACGACGGCGCAGCTATTTGTGGGCCCCATAACGAATAACTGTCGGATGAAGAAAACGACAAATTTGAGTTTTTACAAATAACGGCGTAGTTATTACCGTTAATATTGTTGAAATACCCGGTGGTTAAAATTCAGTAATACGCGTTAGTGCACAGTAGCACACGGTATTGTACAGTATTTTTGAAATTATTGATTCTTACGTGAGAAGGCACTACTCAATAATTGTTACAGTAATTACTGTTCAATATTTTATTTTATTGATTCAATAATTGCTACGTTGAAATTTTGTATTATTGTTGTTCAATAATTGTTGCTGCACAGTATTTCCCATTATCAGATCAATAATTCATATTATTTGAATAATATTATTAGATGGCATTATTGGCAATGTCTAAAAAGTTCTGTCTAAGGAGAGGTTTGGTCATCTAATTACTCGCTAGTAAGGAGAAATCCTTATTGGAAAGCCCTCTCTTTCCTGGGAACGACCTGGTTGTCATAAATGTGATTCTGTAATATTATTTGTGAATAATTAATTATTGATTCATATGATAAGGAAATATTTATTTTATGTGGATATAAATGAGGGATATATTTTTGTGGTTAAAAAATGAAGAAGTTAATGTTGATGTTTTTAACATTATTTTTATCGGAATGGAGGTATTAAAAATTAGGGTTTCTAAGATATTTTGCGGGGGTTATAATTTTTAATCCGACCGTTGGATCGTGGTAATTTTTAGATATGTTATACATATAAAAGTTGAGTATATGTCCACAAATTTTGAACCGTTAAAAATGAACGTCTAATTTGTTATGAATTTTACGAGATGACTGGTTCAGAAATTGTTGAATTTTCGGAGTTAATCATTTTGGTGGAAAATTCTAGAATTGGTGGGCCCCACTTGTGGTTGGTGAAGAAATGTGCTGAATTATATTTCAAATGTGGTGGGTAGGAATAGTAGCAGGTAAAGCCATCAGGTTGCAGGTCAAGCCTACTAAAATTTTCCTATAAATAGAGGGCTAAGTTAGAATTGAAAATCACACCAGAAATAAGTTTTCTCTCTTTCTCTCTCTATATTATGAAGCATATTTTGTGAGTATTTAGATACTTTGAGAGTTGCTATTCAGTGCAAGTTTCCTTCGGCTTTGCATTCCAGTCAGAAATACTGTACTTTTGAGGTAAGGGATAGTAAGGGATTGTAAGGGATTTTAAGGGTTATTATGTTTTTCAGTTCGTAATTCTTCTGACCTTCAGAAAATTCTGAAAAAATTTGAAATGATTAATTGATGAGTTTTCTTGATTGTGTCCAAAAATGGTGATTTTTGGATGTATAGATTGAGAGTTATGAATTTTATGAGAAAAGACTATTTCAAAAGTAACCGCTTATAATTCCTTGTGGTTAACTCCAAATTTGATGAAATTTTTATTGGGAGTACATGTATATGATAGAAGTATACTCTGTAAATTTCAAAATTTTTGGACAAAAGTACAATTTTTGATAAATGTCTAAATATTCGGCTGTTTTGGCCATATGAAAAATAGTAAATAACTTTTAAAAATTCTGAGAAAAATATATGTTCACTATGGGACTATATTATGCTAAATCTTAGAAAAGAAATATTTTTGGAACTGATTTGATATTTTTCATGAAAATAGTCTAATTATGAGTAAATGAATTAAATATGTTTTGTGAAGTAAAAAAATTGGAAAATAGGATTCTATGACTTTGAGAATTCTATATGAGGTATATGCAGATTTTTGATGAGGGTTTTGATTATTGGTGATAAAATCTTATGAGTTTGGTATTTTAGAATGATTAAATGCATTATTTAGTAAAGTGTAAACAATTTAAATAAATTGTTTATAAGCTTAAGAAATATTATTCATTCAATATCATTATACCGAAATATTGGTATGAATTTTATTGTCGAATTTCAATATAATTCTTCTGACCTTCAGAAAATTCTGGAAAAATTTGAAATGATTAATTGATGAGTTTTCTTGATTGTGTCCAAAAATGGTGATTTTTGGATGTATAGATTGAGAGTTATGAATTTTATGAGAAAAGACTATTTCAAAAGTAACCGCTTATATTTCCTTGTGGTTAACTCCAAAATTGATGAAATTTTTATTGGGAGTACATGTATATGATAGAAGTATACTCTGTAAATTTCAAAATTTTTGGACAAAAGTACAATTTTTGATAAATGTCTAAATATTCGGCTGTTTTGGCCATATGAAAAATAGTAAATAACTTTTAAAAATTCTGAGAAAAATATATGTTCACTATGGGACTATATTATGCTAAATCTTAGAAAAGAAATATTTTTGAAACTGATTTGATATTTTTCATGAAAATAGTCTAATTATGAGTAAATGAATTAAATATGTTTTGTGAAGTAAGAAAATTGGAAAATAGGATTCTATGACTTTGAGAATTCTATATGAGGTATATGCAGATTTTTGATGAGGGTTTTGATTATTGGTGATAAAATCTTATGAGTTTGGTATTTTAGAATGATTAAATGCATTATTTAGTAAAGTGTAAACAATTTAAATAAATTGTTTATAAGCTTAAGAAATATTATTCTTTCAATATCATTATACCGAAATATTGGTATGAATTTTATTGTCGAATTTCTATCTTTTTGTGTCGGGTTTACTATTCATGAGTTACTATTCACGAGTTACTATTCACGAGTTACTATTTACGGGTACTATTCACGATAAAAATTAGTTTCTTTTTCTGACCAAATTATCGTTGATTTATGATTGTAGCTCTTGAAAATAAATACAGTTGTTGATAATATTATTTTTATTATCATATATAACATTTTTATAACCCTGATGTTGAATTTCTCTTTCACTTGAGTGTAAAGATGGGTAAATTATTTGTATGATCGTGACTGAGGAATATCTTTGGCCTGTAGTGCAAAAATAAATTGTTAATTGTATGATCATGACCATTGAATTTATAATTGAATATCTTTAGCTTAAGTGCAAAGGTGAATTGATCAACATGGTTATAATTATTGTTTATATAAATTCTGAAATGATTATATATTTCTTTAAGATATGGATATCTTTGGCCTGTAATACAAAGATGAAATATTGATGAATATCTTTGGCCTGTAGTGCAAAGATGAATTGTTGATGAATATCTTTGGCCCGTAGTACAAAGATGACATGTTGTTGAATATCTTTGGCCAGTAGTGCAAAGATGAACAGATGTTGAGATAAACATGACCAACTGGTGATACAAATGAATATCTTTGGCCGTAGTGCAAAGATGAAGTTATTAGTATGATTATGAACAGGAAATGTGATTTGGTATAACCATGATCTTTGATGTTTCAGGTAAAGACAGGTGATGAAAATATTCTTCGTCCTGGGTGCGAAGAAAAATTTAGAATCACAATTATGATTATGAGTTATTCATATGATTGTGGAAAGGAACTGTTGAGTGATGTTACAGGAATAAAATATTGTTGGTGGATTTTTAACATGGAGAAGATAATAGACTTTATAGTCTATTTAACTCTTCTAATAGATTGCTCGTTCCGCTGCAACTATGGTTGAAATTTTTATCATCTACCATATGTTCTAAATCTCTGATTTATTACTGATGAAGACTATTGATAATTTATTTATCTTTAGTCATGATATTCTTTACTGGGCTAGTTGTGCTCACCCTTTTGTTTCACAATTCCTTTCAGGTAATAAG
This sequence comes from Panax notoginseng, assembly GCA_016801055.1. Classification (NCBI taxonomy): domain Eukaryota; kingdom Viridiplantae; phylum Streptophyta; class Magnoliopsida; order Apiales; family Araliaceae; genus Panax; species Panax notoginseng. The sequence goes on from CM029014.1 coordinate 228,390,460, forward strand.
AGTGTAGCTGGGTCGAGCGGGGGTAACAAGGGAATAGAACGGTGGTCATCATTTAGTGGTTATATTTGGTGAAGAAAATAGGGTGAGGCGAACCCAACGTTGGAAGGGTGTTTCGTCATTATCATACAAGATGTCTAATGACATACAACCTCGTGTCATCATAAGACAGAGTTGTGCTCATCCACTTGCCGAGTATATCTATGGGCACTATCTATATAATCTTGGTGTTTGTTTGAAGTATAATTCTCGATTAAAGACAGTGGAGATAATGATAAGTCAAGAGAAGACTCACTATTGGGAAGAATATGATAGTAATCTTCTCGTTTTTCTTTGGGGTCTATTGGGTCAACCAAGGATAATTTTGTGGCCATATGATATCTATCATAACCTAGACGCATGGCCTCTCCTGTACGAAGGTTTTCTTGAGCACTTTCTAAATATTCTAATTTCTAAAACAGTTTTTGACTATACCTTTATGTAAGGTGTCATTGTGAGGTGATGTCAACGGTTAGAACATGAGTCACATTTGGTATATATTTGTATCCAAACTCACAGCATATGTGTTGTTGTATTTTGCACGACAATTGTTGTAATAAAGTTGTAGTTATTTTCTGTACCATGTATTTGACGACTCAGAATGGGTTGGGTGGAATGGACCTATTTTGGGGTTGTCATAGTGAAGGTGGGGGGTGGGGGTTGGGGGTGGGGTGGGTGGTTGGATGATCTTCTTGAATATATAAATATGGGTGGAAAGAAGTTTTAATTTGGATTTGAAATAAAATATGGGTTGAAAAATGGTTAACCGGGTTGGACCTATATTTCTTTTTAAAAATATGGTTCCAAACTTTACCCAACCCATATACATAAAAATATTTAACCAACCCATTTGGTTCCAGTTAATATGGGTTGACCTGACAGTTAACCAATTATATTGACAGGTCTACTTGTGGCTCAATGATAAAATAAAATTACTCATAAGGCTTGGGTGCATGATATTAAATTTCAATCGAATATAGCAAAAAAAAAAAACCCCAAAAATTTATAGCTGAAGATACTATTATTAGTAACTTAATTATTTTTGTCTCATATTTTGACGTGAAATTAGGATATTACATGTTTTATATCCATGAACAAACAAATATAAAGTTGCAATGAACTGCTAAATAAATATAAATAACTTAATTATTAATAATGGAAACATGAATATATACGTTAGTACGGCAGTACGGTTGATTCGATACATTATATATATATATATATATATATATATATTATTTGTCCAGAAAAAAATAATGTTTGTAGCATATAAGAGCACCTATATGATTAAAAGCATATTTGTTGTATAAAGCAAACAAAAGAGAGTAATAAACAAATAAATTTGACTCACGGAAGAAGCACTTGCCGAAATAACCATGTCGGCCCAGAATATATTATTCTTGCATTTACGGTCTTGTTCCTACAAATTTGGACTTAATTTTCAGCCTCCACGTAGTCAGACACAAAATCGAACAATTTCTGAACATAAACCGAATCTCCATGTTTGGATATCAGCAAACATATATATTACAAATATTTACCTTGATTTTTTAATTATTAATTACGTAAATAAATATTAGTGATAATTTTTTTTATAAAAATATGTATTAAATAAAATTCTATTATAATTTTATTTGTTTTTATATATTTTATGTATTAATATTTTTCGGAATTATAATTCCACACAAATTTTATGTCTCAATCAATACATATAGCAAGACTCGTAACAATTTTTTGTCACAAGATATATCAATTTTCTTCATTATTTACAATGTGAAAGATTGCATGAGAGTTAATTTATACAAAAGAAGATTAATTGATTAGCATCCAAAGGAACAACCTTTGGATAGGTACTGAAAAAACCATATAATGACAGAGTTTCACTACCCTACAAAAATGGACTAGTACGTACTATCACAAGGACAAACATACAATAAATATTTAAGCATATATATATATATATATATATATATATATATATATATATATATATCGGAGAGGATCTAAAGCGGACCAAATAACGGACCAAGGCAAAAACACGCGGGTTTCAGGGTCAACCCGCGGGTTGGTCCGACCCGGACCCTGAAACCGCGTGTTTTTGCCTTGGTCCGTTCTTTGGTCCGCTTTAGATCGTATATATATATATATATATATATATATATATATATATATATATATATATATAGTTTGCTTCTCCAACGAATCATAGAAAGCAAATTAAGAATGAACCGACTATAGTGATAATTTTTTTCGTCGCTATACAATAGAAAGTCAATTTTCTATGCTATAACGATGAAAAAAACCGTCGTTATAACCGATTCATTTTTAATTCGCTCTCTCTCGTTTGCTAGAGAGAGTTAGACTATATATAATATATTATCTAGCTATACTTATAAACATGTAAACAACAAATGATGTGTTACTGTATTTTATACGTATCTTGGCTTTACTTATATGCTTGGCCTTGTCGGGAACTGGTCCTTACCTTATCCAGATCAAGACCTAGTCTGGCTACATTATTATTTAGCCAAGTGGCCCAAGTGTGTTTGTGCGTGTTGCCATGAGAGAATATATGTCTTCAAATTAAGAAGCTACTACTATTTAATTATTTTCATAATTAATTAAGAAGCTACTATTTAATTATTTTCATAATTAAGTAAGAGAAAATAAGTCATACTACTGTCTATGTATGTATTAGCTTTTCTTGGTGAACATAGAAATTAGATACGAAAATTAGACATGAGTGTATTTGAACTTTACTTATTTATATTTTTACCCACCATTAGAGGTCAAAATACAATTAAGTGAAATTCAAATACACTCATATTCAATTTTCATGTCCAGAAGAGTTTTTGATCTATGTATTGCAATAAATTTAGGGAGGGCCCCACTTATTATACATTTATTTTAAAAATTATCACTAATATTTATCCACGTAGTTGACAATCAAATAGTCGACATAAACTTTTACAATATACTATACCATTTTACAAAGAAAAATAAATATTTTTGAAAATGCAATATCTTTTTATGTATATGCCTATCACTATCATACATTGCATGAACGGTAAATATATACTACATTTGTTCTAAAATAAGAGATACAATTTGACTTTTGATCAGGTTAAACGAAGGTATATTAAATTTTAAATTTATTTAATTTTAGTTGATACATACAATTATTATAATTTTATAGTATATAACAAAAACTATGAATCGCAAAAATTTATTTAATTATAAACTTTCAGGAGTTACAAATTTTGAAGTTTAACATGTTGATTGACATCAAAACTCAAATTGTATATCTAATTTTAGAACGAAATGAGTATATGAATGCATCATTAAGGTTTTTTGTGTGTTCCTTACAATATTCATGCAGATATCTGAACCAAACCATTCAGTGGACATGGCTGTGATGATATAAAGTTAGGAACATAGGACAAAACTATTCATTAAGATTAATTAGCCATGATTAATTAATTTCTAGCTAGCCAAGCCACTTTAAGTCTGGGAGATTTATTTAGTTATTTCTGATTCATTGAATGTTCTTGTTTGTAGTATTGAACTTGTGAGTTACTATTTACTTATGATATATTCATTGAAAAATAAAAATGGTGCCCAGGGTGTCATCTTGAACTTTGAAAATATAACCCAGATAGTAATATTTTTGCAATCATTGAGTTGAGAAATAATAGCAGGACAACTAATTCAGCCTTCAATAGCAATGTTATATAGGAGAGTACTAATTCAGCCAGTAAAATTACATACAACCTGTTTAGTTAGTTATAGTAGTTTAGTTTAAACAAAGCCTTGTAAGAGTAGTATTTGCAAGGTTTTTTTTTTTTTTTTTTTTTAAATCAAAGCTGCAAATACGGAACCACGGCTTCCATTACAATAATATCTTCATTCCATTAAATTCCTGCAAATATATTTGAAGAGGAAAGTTACAAACTAGCCATGTAGCTTGTGATCACATAAAATATTAAACTAATAGGAAACGCTCAACGTTAAAACCTCAATTTATAAAGCTGAAAAGGATGATAATATCTGAAAGGACGATGGAATTGATATATAGATATTAAGAAATTAACATCACTACACTTACTTCCATCTATTTTCTTCAACAACCAACCATTAAATCATCCACGGTACCCCGATAAACGACTCTCCATCCCGTTACTACACCATTCAAATTTATTAGGTAAATGCTGCCTTTCAGATCCAATCAAGTTTGGAGCAGTCAATTGCATAATAAGGGGGCCGGGGGTCTTCAGTTTATGCTACATTGCAATATCAAGAAGCATATGATCCCTTGCAGTATAGATGTCGCGTGCTTTAGTTAAGCTGCCTCCCCCTAAATTAGTTGCTATTTGAGGCTTTGAATTTAGTTGCTCCTCAACATGAGGCAGAAGAGAAGATTTCGGAGCACATGGAGATTTAACCACAGTTGGATTGCCCTCTTTATAAATGCCAGGACTTCCCTCAGTCAAGGGAAAACCAAAGAGTTTACAGCTACTTTTACGCGTCGAAACTAAATCTGGAGTCCCCCTAAATGATGATTGAGTTGCAAGAGGAAGATTGGAAAAACCAAGTTGTCTACGCTCTTTCAAAAGACCTAAAGAAGCACGTTCCATCCCAGGGCTACTACGTTCACAAGGTAAGGATGATGTGAGCTTTCCAAGAAATCTTTCAGAATTATCAAAAGAACTGTGGTTTGTAATCTCAAACTTCTCCCGACTATTAACACTAGATGGTGCATGAAAGTTGGAAGCTGGAATGCTTGGTGGCTGGAACATTAAAACAGAAGATGGTGATGACACTTGGACCGACAATGGAGACAGGCACATGGAAGTAGTATAACCTTGCATCAAGGAGGACCACCCAGTTACACAGCTTGGTGCTTGAACACCATCAACGATTCCAGGACTACTGCTTTCCTGTACCTGGTTAATACCCAGACCTCTTCCATATGAAAGGTTGGGAAATATTTCTTGACCTTGCAAGACCTTATTGAATCGGAAAGATTCACCAAAGCCTGTACCTTCATAGGAAATGTCAGAATTCCCAATCAGGTTTCTCACACCGTTCCCTAATTCAGAAGCCCAAGAACCAATGGAACCAGGAAAGCGCCCCCTCATCAGTTCAGGGGGGTGATGTTTTTGAGCTTCGATACCATCATAAGAGGCATGAAAACCCAAAATTTCTTGACCTTGCAAGACCTGGAACCTCGAAGATTCCCCAAAGTCTGACATTCCTGTCCCATCTGTAAGAACTATAGAGAAGTTCATTTTTACCAACAAAGAACACAATTGAGCATTAGAAAAGTAACCACAACATTTATGAGAAACAAATACCCTTCGGAACTGGAAAATCTTGTTCCGTTGTAGGAAAACTGATCCTGCTTCTCTTAGTACCAGGTGAAACCAGACTGCTGCCTCCAGAAACTGTAATAGATGGCTCAATCTCCCATGGAGAAACCCTGTAATGTCGTGTAATTTCCGCATCATCCCACCTAACCTGTAAGAATCAATCAAATACATACTTCAAATTAATGCCATCAAAAATACTAACTTATGCATGAGATTGTAGAATAGAATAAAATTATGGAGCAAAAAACATTCAGGAGGAACAGCATGTGGGTGTGATTTGTGCTTGTAATGCATCAGACCTTCTGCAACAGATATAATATTACAAGTTTCTGAAGTAATTAACATATATCAAACCCAATAAGAATGTGATGGAATATATTTAAACTGATAGCCAAAGTCAGAGGATGTACATGTTGCTGCGGACAAAAACAACAGAAACAGCAGTTGCTCCAACTTTGATCTATTTCTATATAAGCTGGACCAAATTAAGTAAACTGGTGATGATTAAACTCAGGAAGGATATCCTGGAAGGAAGTATCCTGTACTGTATCATGTATTAAAGAAACACAATGATTCTCAAAGTAAATGATGAGTATAAAAGAAACACATAAAGAGTAATGATTTTATTTTTTTTGCTAGTCCACCAATTGAGCTAGAGCTTTGGTGTATAAAGAGTAATGATTATTATCCAGGGGTGTTATTATCAGTTAGCGAAGGTAAGTTCAGTAGCCAAAAAAATGCACACACTAAAAACCTCATATATATATATATATATATATATACACACACACACGAGTGTTAAACCTGCAAATGTATATCACTTGTAATTCGGAACTACACCACCTTGACTAAATCCCAACTTGCAAACAATTATTACTTATTATTTGCAAATAATGTTTATGTCCCACCAAAAGCCACGGGAAAAGAAGGTTAACGCTCCATTGAAAAAAAAAACTGTCATTTGGAAATGGTATATGGAAGTTCTTTATAAAGACGAAAATGAAACAAGTTTGCTCATAAACGTACAACTACATCAAGCTGTGCTGTATCTATTTCCCATATGGTCCCAGACATTTGTGTAGTAAGACTAGAATTAACATAATTCACATAAAATGAATTCAAACTTGAGAACACGCTCCAAATACTTGGGGTACCTAAATCTCATAACACCTTTTTATTTTAAAATACTTGGAACTAACCGGTGTTCTAAAAATCCCCACCTAGATCCGATTAATCCCCTCCTAGGAGATAGACGGTCCTTTGCCGCCTTGATTTGGCTAGGTGCTTAGACATCTGATTTGAAACTCTACAATACTTAAATGGCAAAACTAAAAAAAACCCTACTATAGTTGGCACGTTTTACTTATTATACTAATAACTTTTAAAAATTGAAAATACCCCATTGAACTAATTAAAATTTTAAAATTACACCATTTCATTAATAAAATTAGATGGACACCTATTATTTATCTATATGGCATCATGAAGATAATAATAAAATTAAAAGATAAATTATGTGGCAAAAAATACTAAAAAAGAGCTTAGAACAAGGTGTTCAAAGTAAATACTTTTTCGCCCTCTCTACATAATCAAGAAACCACCTTCTTTGTCATCCACCATCACCACTGTAAGCCACCGCCACTCTAAGCCACCACCTTTGACACCAACATAGCAATAATTGAGCCAACTAATTTGATAGAACCTTCAATTCATAAACTTAACAACTCATGAACTCCAAAGTGAACACATTAGTTAATATTTACAAACCAACCGGAATTACCCCATAGATCTGTGTTCCAGATTTATCAAATTGATGAAATTAATGATGCTATTTTGGCCAAATTAAATATACCCAAATTTTATTCTTTTACTTGATATTCAATTTGTTCAAATTACATCATTAATTTGATAAATTGCATACAATTTAAAAGTATATACACCACCATTTTCACAGACAGATGCAAAGGAGAGATTTAGAACCCTAACTGCATATATAAAATAGAAATTAGAAATTTGCTTCATTTAAATAAACTTACAAATCCATATAACAATTTAAGATAATTTTATGCAAGCACTCTACCGCATCATTTCAACCTATCAGTTTATGTGGAAACTACACCTCAACATAAGGCAGGGCAAGGCAGGAAGCATACAACTTGCTTGCACATAGTGCATTAAAAAGGGTTAATTGACTTTTTGGTCACTATACTAGGAGTCGATTTTCATTGTGGTTACCGAATTTTTTTTGTGTTACAAACGCATTATTATACTCTAAAAAAATTACAAAATGATCATTACTTATGATTTCGTCCAAAAAAATTAACGGAAGTGCTGAGTAGACTAACGATTGACAGGTGTTAATTATGTGACAGGTGACGTGAACGGATTAATTAATGTTTTGGTCATTGTACTTGGGGTCAATTTTCATTTTTGGTTACTAAAACTTTTTTTTGTTACATTCTCGTTATCGAAGTACCAAAAATATTACAAATTAGTGATTTTATAATTCTGTAATATTACAAAATATTTTAACGACATTTAATACTAAGAAAATAAAATGTAAAATAAACATACAAGTCGGGTTGATAGATTTCCATACCATCGACATTTAAATTGTTGTTGTTCCATGGTAATATTGATGATGAGATTTTGGTGGCTGGACTAATTGATAAAGATAGATTTATTTGGAAGGTTGAGATGCTCAAAAGGTAAGGTGTCTGAGCAATATAAGTATTATTAAAAAGATCCCTCTTCCCTTTCAAGCTCGTGGAGACGAACTGGTTTGGCACTACAATTTTCATGGGAGTAATTCGGTTAAATCAACTTATCGCATAACAGTCGAAAGAAAACGTGATGGTCTCAATAGGGGAAGTACTTCGCAGGTTTGTAATTCTTTGTGGAAATTAATTTCGAATTTGAAGGTTCCTCCTAAAATCATATTTTTCTTGTGCGGGCTGCTCTTTGTCGGCGTCGAATGGGGTAGGATCTTTCATGTCCTGTGTGTAATTCCCATACTGAGTCTATTTTCATGCTCTGTTAGGCTGCCCAGCAGTAGTAGCATGGTTCATAACTCGTGAGCCCTCTAGGACCCCTTTGTGACCAAATAGCAGAAGGTAGTTTTGGAGATTGGCTTGCTAGTTTAAAGGAGCATTTGGACATTGATCAGGTTTGCTTACCAAATATTAAAAATTATAAAATCATTAATTTGTAATATTTTTGGCACTTCAATAACGAGAATGTAACAAAAAAAAAATTCAGTAACCAAAATGAAAATCAACCCTAAGAACAATGACCAAAACATCAATTAACTCGATCAACGTCACCTGCCACATAATTAACACCTGTCAAACCGTTAGTCTACTCAGCACTTCCGTTCATTTTGTTGGACGGAATTATAAGTAATGACTATTTTATAAGTTTTTTTAAGTATAGTAATGCGTTTGTAACAAAAAAATATTCGATACAATGACCAAAAAGTCAATTAACCTGCACTAAAAGTATGAAGCCAAGTATAAGCTTAGGTTAAGGTCTGAGGCATAATCCTCTTTTACATCTAAAAGAATTGCAACAGTTAGTGTGCTCCAATTTAATAACATGCACAAGACTGCAATGGAGTAAAGAAACATAAACAGTTTCATACCATCAAACACCTCCATTTTGAACCAGGCCATCTAATAGGATCCACATCACTATTCCCAGTTATGATTCCCATATACCTGCCAATAAAGCAATGTATTAGATCTTAATAATGGAATATATTGAGGCAACTACTGTGGTGCCCAACCTTCTCTCTGCTGCGTCTTCTGTTTCAAAACGCATTTTAAACCTCATCCCAGGTGAAAAAGAAGTTGCAAGGGTCTTCGAGAATTTACGTAAAGGTATTACAAATTCTGAAGAGCTAGCCCTTCAAAATGCAATAGAATTTCAGACTATCTTCTAGAAAGATTCAAGGAAAAGAAAACCAACCAAATTCTGTAAAATAAGCAAACATCAGGTAAACTGCGGAGAAAAGATGGAATTAGGAAAATCAGAAGGTAAGAATTTCAAATAAATACCGCAGATCTCATGAAAGCTAACTTGGAGGAATACAAAGGTTAGAAAAAATAAAAAATGCAGATCATACAGTTGATTTGATCATATGACCTACCATCGGATTACAAAATTAGAATTTCTAATCTGTCGAAACTCGAAAAATACTAAAGCAATGGCACTAGAATACAACCTACCACTTGCCCAAAATGATAATGAACAATGGAAGTCTGTTACGCCATCACAAGCGAAAAAGAGCAAGATGAAACTAAAAATATTACAACAAAACAGCTGGGTAAAAATCATAAAAGGTTGCATCCAAATATTTGAACTCTCCCTTCAACTTGATGTGCGACAATATCACGAACAAGAATTCTACATAAGAACATAACTATTGATTTCTTTACCACTAAATGAAAAACACCCATCACGCTCTTTGAAGATCAATACAGTTAAAATGTCAATAATACAACCAGTGCAGTTAAATTAAAAATATAACAAATTCAGTAAAAAACATTTAGCCTTTAGAATAGTAATCATGCAGTCATGCACGAATGAACCGTCAGCCATCAATAGCAATTAAACACTAATCATTGGTGAGTATCAATGAGGCCAAACTGCTGTATTTTGGGAATCATTTAAATAACTTAATAACACAGCAGTCTTCTCAATAAACTAAAATTTAAAAGATATCAAATTTGTTAATATAATTATTGGGATTTCATCTCATTGGATTAATTTTCTATTTTATAAATGGTAATTCGTTAGGAAAGTCCAAAGCAAAATAAAATTTAAATAGGTGTACATGATAAATTTTGTTCATCACGCGGTACACAATCACATGATAACTCCACAAAAAGCATGAAATGCACATAAAACTGACCAAGACCATGAGAACCAAGAATATACCCAGTAGGATATGGGCTAAACAAATCATGCCAAGATATTCAACTATTTTATAAAATTGTAAAGTCAACATTCTTGACATGAAATCGTTGTATGATCCTTGCTTCAAAATGAGTAAATAACATGAACTTACCATTAAAAGAGATTAATAAATCTTAGAAAATAATGATAAAAACGTTACCAATATCCCAGTCTCCTTGACTGGGGGAATCTCACCAACAAAGATTGCATACCAGAATGAAAGTTGTTATGTCACAAAATTATATGATCACAATCTACAATTTTTGCAGCTTTATGGTAAGTTCATTTTTAATAGAGTGCAGAACAGGTTGAAATTATGAAGCTCTGGAGATGGACGTGAAGTTGTGAACTTTCCTGTGAAGATGCTCATGACAAGACTAAACAACGTAAGAATGCAGTTAAACGTGGAATCAAATTGACCTCCCCCCCACCCCCACCCCCACCCCCACCCCCACCCACACCCAAACCCAAAAAAAAATAACAATCTTTAAAGTTCAATTCGAGAATAGCCACTTTCTAATATAATACCCAAGATTATGTACCTTGGATTGTAGCAAACATTGAAGACACTTCTCATAGAAATGGCAATGAACACAGAATTAATATCATTCAACTTTAGGTTACAGGCTACTGCAAACTTAGCTCCATTTTTTACTTGAGCTGCTCTTCGAATCCCCAGCCTCAGTTCTCCATCATCACCCCTGTCATAAAATCAAGTTATAGAACTCAAAAAGAATGTGATTACTTCTTTTTTTTTATGAAGGTGCAATAATACCTTAGAAAGAGCACAGCATCTCCGCAGACAAGCTGCTTCTTATTTACAAAAGCACTCCAACCAGTTGTTAGCAAATGCCTTCGAGGCTGGCCTGATTAAACAAAAATTTCAGAAAGAAAGAAAAACTGAAACTCGAATCACAATACAAAGAAGAAATATCCAAAGATATAAAAATTTCTCACATACCTCGGTAGATGTGGCGGAACTTCCACTCAATACCATGCAAATCTTTTGCTACAAGCTCTTGTGAAGGCCTCTGTTGTTTATAATCCTACAGGACAAATCCTACCAAGCTCAGGATTATATTCAATAAAGAATTAAATAAAAGCAACATAAAGACATAATTTGGGAATAAAAATAGAAATACCAGAGGAGGGAAGCAGTCCTCGGCAGCTCGACGTGGGACAGAGAAACCTCCATGGGTGCTGGTGTCAGAAGCAGTGAGTGTCTTGCAAAACATGTGAGGTGTCATCGATTTGGCAGCAATTTCAATATCATCCTCTTCAACTTCTGGTTCAGTTTTCCCGTCCCTCCATTTCTGCTCAATCTATTTCACATAGCCACAGAATTTCACCCAAAGTCAAAATTAGCAAAACCAAGAAACTTAAAAACCCAATACCAAATGTAAAGGAAGAATCACCACCCCATCATTTGGTTAGCATTAGCCATTTTTATCTTAACATATTTCAGCTTATAAAATGCAAAGAAAAGTACTTCAATATAAAATTAGATACTACAAAGCGCACCTGAGAATCTGGAATTAAAGAAACTTGTGTATAAACCTCATCGGAAGCTGCCTCTGCCTAAACAATAATTGAAAAAATTACAACAATATTCACAATGAACAAAATCTCAGCATCAGTGAGCACCATATACTTCACTATCTCCCATAATCCAAACCCTAGAAATCAATGATCAACCACATTTGAAAAACAAAACCTTTATAATTAAAAACTACATACACATAGAAATATATAATTATAGCAAACTTACATGAAGTTTGACATCAACAACGCGACAAAAGACGTGTGGAGGAAGATCACGAACGATGGCGGGAAAATCAGAAACGTATTCCAAGTGACCCTGCGGCAAGTAAACCATCGGGCTTCCTTTCTTCGGCAACGAAATCAGTGGACCAGCACACGCGTGCCATAGCTCCAAACACACCGCCGGCGACGATGACGCCAAATTAGCCGGAGCCGGAGCCGGAGCCGAGGAAGACGACGATGTTGCCGAATTAAAGGAAGACGGGATCGTTTCTTCGTCGTCTTCGTTGACGATATTGAGATCAATTAGCCCACACATCATCTCAAAACCCTAGAACTCGAATTGTGCATAAACTAAACACGCAGGCCTTACCCTAGAGAGAGAAACACTCGGCAATGGAGATGGAGTAGAAGTGAACTATGCCAAGTGCTAACAGTACCTGCGACTTAATCTTCTCTCTAAAAATATACCACTACAGTCCACAGTGTACAAAGTTTTTAGATATAAAATCACACCTTATGAATGTTAAAATTTATAAATAGATATATACCGTCTGTACGTATATATAAAAATATTTAATTTTGGAATTACTTATGTTGTAGTAGTTCTAACCTGCAAAATGCACAGCAGCTACTGCAAAGAGCAGCGCTGCCACTGCTGAGTCTGGTCACAGCTACTGTGATATGTGGCAGAGAGAGATAGTGATGATATATATATAGATAGATATAGAGTGAGAAAATTGAGTGATGGAGTTTTTACTCGTGGTTTTTGGTTGTTAGTTATAATAAGGCGGGAATGGTGAGTTAAAAATAATCGGTTATAAAGATGTTTTTTTTCAGTTGTTATAATATAAAAAATTGATTTTTTATGCTATAAATTGCAACAGAAAAAATAGCTATAGCTAGAAGTGTTCAACCGGTAAAAATCGGTTCGAATCGGACGGTACTGAAATCGGTCAAATTTTGGTATCGGTACCGGTTGGACCGGTATACCGAACCGACGTTACCGGTTCGGTACAGATTTTTACCGAAAATTAATATAATTATTATTATTATTATTATTAATATTATTTTTATTTTTATTATTATATTCATTATTTTATTATTATTATTTATTAATAATAAAAAAAATTAGAAAATTAATATATACCGGTCCGATTTGATAAAATCGAACCATTAAAACGCTGTACCGAATCGACCGATCCGGTCCGGTCCGAAAAATCTAAAAAACCAAAATATTTGAACAGTCCTAAATATAGCCGGTTGTTCACTCTCTATAATTTGTTGGAAAAATGGATCCTATATATATATATATATATATATATATATGTCCGAATTTTAAGCTCACCCCTTATCCAATTCACCTGAGCTCACTCTCCTTTAGCGACGGACCAGACGACGGTTCGGTCATACAACCATCGTCTATACTTTTAGCGACGGACAACATATAGCGTCGCTAAAAGTATAGACGACGTTTGTATGACCGAACCGTCGCTAAAGAGGAATGAGCTCGGATAAGTTAATAAGGGGTGAGCTTAATATATGAACCCCATATATATATATATATATATATATATATATATATATATTCTATTTTAACATGTAAATGTATATACACTCAATCTTTTCTCTAATAAAAAAATAAATGTATGCAAATGCATGGGACAAAGTAGTGGAGTGACTGGAGTCCATAACCGTGCTAGATATTTGTGTTATGGTCGGGATCAATATGTTCCAACTGTCCAAAAGAAACCACAGAACGTCCAAACGTAATACTAGTACAATAACAGAATATAAATATCGGTTATGTTTGTTTGTCTAGTTGAAATTTGTTAATGGGCAAATTTGTTAATTCAGGAAGTGCATGTACAAATGTGTCACAGTAGGGAAAAGAGGTAAGTTTCTATAGCTTTTTTACGTGGATATAAAAATTGGATAAAAAAATTGTACTGAATATATTTAAATAAATAAAATTTAAATACACTCTAGTCCAATAGTCTGAACATTTTATTCAATCTTAAATTTATTTAAAATTAGGCAAAAATATTTCGAACTAATATATATCATTCAATTCAAGATGTTATTATAACAATTACGATAATATTTCGAACTAATATATATCATTCAACTTATTACTGAACTAATGTTTATATAAAAAAGTTTCACTTTTATTTATCTAAATTTATTACAAATAATGTAATACAAATTGATAATCAATTCATTGATTTATTCAAGTACAAATTTATACAATTACATATTATACTTTATAAATTATAAAAATTGATACAAATATCACATATTTAGTTTACTAGTATGGATCAAACTAATATTTAAATATGATTCATCGAGTAGGTATCGAGAATGGTAAGGGAAATATTATTTCTATATGGTTTCTTCTCACATGAAAGTGAGACCCACTGTATGTTCATACCTGAGAGACTCATGTAAAAATATTAAACATATATATAGAAATATCAGTTTCCCCTCATTAAAAAAATAAAATAAAATACTCGAATCCTAATTGGAGCGAATATTAATATACTAAAATTTGACTCGTGTATTATTAATTAAAAAATAAATATAAATCAGATTCGACTTGAATCAACTTCAAATTCGAGTTTTGAATAATATTTTGGAGTCGAGATCTCGGCTTACACCCCTGTGGCAAATTACTTCACATGAAAGGGAACATGTCCCGATGTCCATAGGAACATTGACAAGGAAACAAACATGAACATATCATTTTTTTTTGTTAGTTGTGCTTATATTATTCGAACCGATCCAATTTTTTCTCCCTAACATTAAAACTCCGTTCTTGAGGATTAGTCAATCACCCTTGTATATATTTTATCGTACATGATGATAGTAGTAAGTTCAAGTTTCTCTCTAACAAAATTAGTAAAATGCAATGTATATTATTCAACCATATAAGCAAAAGGAATTGAATTTGTTAGGCCATAATACTTTAGACATGTTGGGCCGGAGTCTTGAAAGTATTGGACCAGATCACTGGGCCAAACCATTAGGTGAATAATGGCTTTGTTTGGGCTTTGATCGGTAATCATTGCAAAGATAAACTTTGATTGTTATCTCTACAGTGCATTAATGGGGATTAGACTGAATCGGCCGGCAGTGAAAAAAAGTGATGAGATTAGCAGGTGAGCTACCATCAATGGGATAGTGTCAGGCAGGTCGGCAGCATGTAAGACAAAAGGAGTAGTATATGATGGCAGAGGAGAACACAAAGAGAGGTAACTAATATTTTTCTTGTCAAATACTAGAGCTATACACCTCCATTGTTGTCCTTGTATCGGCCTGTACTGACTCTTACGCCAGAGCTATCCCCCGACGATCCAAGTAGTCAAGCTTCTAGTATTGACGTGTTTAATGTGCAGGATTGAACGCGCTCTTACGTGATTGAGGCTCGTGAAAAAATCTTGGCGTTAACATTGGCGCTAGAAGGAGAGCTGTTTTCTAGTGTTCTTGAATTTCAATCACAAATTTTAACTGTTTTACGTCGGAAGTTATGGTGAGGAGTGGAACAGTTACCCCTGAAGGACAGTCGATGGTTGTTAGTTCATCTGTACAACAAGTCTCTGTCAAGGATAGGCTGGGTCCTTCGAAAAGTAAACATGATAGTACTACATCCCGAGACGTCTCTGAAGGTTCTCATGCAAAGGTCCATGGTGATGTCTGAAGAAGATTAGTTTATACTGCTGATAAAAGAGCTGGCCAAGATCGGAAAAGGGCAGAAGGCACACCGCCTAGAACCCAACACTGAAGTGGTCAAGTTGATAGAGCATCCAAATTGGCCAAGATGGCCGAAGAAGCTGACAAAGCTTTAGAAATTCTTCTGAAATAGAGGGAAGAGATTGATGAACAGATGGTTCATTTAGCCGAGATGGAGGATGAAGCGTCTAGCCATACTCGACCTAAAGAACGAGGTAAATCCCTAGAAAGATGATCTTGAAGAGAAAAAGAGCCTATGCACTCTGGGGGAGTGTCTCGAAGCCACTCCCATGGCCGAAAAAGATCAAAGAACCATACTCCTGAAGATTCGAAGAGGGTACACCGCCGTATGGGAATATGGTCGAATTAAGCAGAGGAGCAGGTCAAGAGGACACACCCCCGAGAATACAAAGAAGGCACCTCGCCTTGAGTATTCTCGCCATAGCGAAAGAGCTCGACGCTGAAGCAGATCCAGAAGCCGTACTCCTGAGAATTCGAAGAGGGTAAACCGCCCTACAGATACTCATCGTCAGAGAAGTCCGTCTAAAGCTGCGGATTTAGTTGGGAAAGGCCAGACTGTCCAGAAGAAGGAAAGCTCTCCTAAGAAGGAAGTTACTTCACAACCGGAAGGTGTGGAGTTCTTGGTTAAAGAATTGAAAGAGCTTCGGAAACAGTTAGCCGAGGTTCAACAAGTAAAGGACACTTCGGGAAAAAAGGCGTCTCCTTTTTCCTCGAAAATTCTTAAAGAGAAGGTTGACTATACGAAGAAGCTTCCTTACATGGAAAGTTATGATGGTTCCTTGATAGGTTGATGGATTATTACAATTTTTCAGATGCTGCCAATTGTCAGACTTTTTTGATGACATTAAGGAAGGATGCGATGTAGTGGATGGGGACTCTGCCTTCATATTCAATCTCATCTTGGGTAGATTTATGTAGTAAATTTCATACTCGTTTTGGAAGCAACAAGAGAAGGGGAAAGCCTACTGGCTCGTTGGCTCAAGTTCGTCAATTTTTGAATGAGTCTTTGAGTCAGTATGTGAAAAGATTCAGAGAAGTTATTGGCCATATGACTGATCTCAATGATCTTCAAGCTGTGGGCCTGTTTCAGAATGGTTTGGACCTGGTAAAATCAGAAAAACTGGTAAAGAAGCTGATGTTCAACCATCCGAAGAGCTTAGCCGAAGCGTTTGAGAAGGTCGAAGGTTATATTGTGATGGAAGAAGCTATGAACAGTTTGAAACGTCCTTCTTCATATAGGATAAAGGAGAGATAAAGATAGAGCCGATGGCGATCAAAAGAAAAACGATGGGAATAATGATCGTTAAGAGGGGGGTACTAATAGATACAACAACAACTGGCGTCAGGGAGGAGGTCGTCCACCTGTTCCAGACCAGAAGGTGAACAAAGTGTACACCCAGTTGAACACGAATCGGGCTACCATTCTGGATCGAATAAAAGACCAACCTTATTTTGAGCTTCCTCGGGACAATCTTAAGCCTGGGACTGGTAATTCTCGTAGATGTTGTGATTATCATCAGGCATCTGGGCATGGAACTAATGAATGTCGAAGTTTAAAAGAATTAATTAAAAAGAATGTCCAGAGTGGTACACTAGTTCAGTATGTGGCAGAAAGAAAACCTCAACGAGATCAACAGAGGGATATGAGGCCTGTTCAGGCTGCTCAACCGGTTCAACATGTGTTACCAGCTCTTGATCAGCCAGCAAGGCATGTTGTTGATATAATTACTAGGGGTACTGTTGGTAAGCTTATCGGAAAAGAAGCATCGAAGTTATCTAAAATTGGTCAGGTTAGTGGCGGGTACACTCCCGAAGACTGAAAGGCCTTATCCAGGTACAGAAATTTCTTTTTCCGATGAGGATTACCCTTCTGAGCTCATCAACCCCCATGAAGGAGCGTTGGTGATTACTGCACAGGTGGGTTCTGTAAGAAACCGAATTTTTAAAAATTATTAAAATAAGAATTTAATAAATAAAATTCTTAAGGCATGAGATGAATTCGAACAAGAATATATAATTGTGTTACGAGATATGTAATGTTGTGTTACATAGGGTAATATAAGCAATGTCATGTTGTGTTTAATAAATATATCATTATTATATATTTGTTATACATTGTAGAGATGAATTAGTAAGAAGATGGATAAGATTTATCTATTGATATTAAATAATTTATAGAATTATTTTTTATCATAGTGAGTTGGTGACATTAAATCTCTTTGATGGATAATCACCATTTTCTTGAATATATATACTAGTAACTAGTATGATGTAATATGAGTTTTAGTAGTGCTTAAGCTATCCATGGATAGATTGAGATAATAAAGCATAAATTAGTTAATTATGAGGATTAACTAACAAGTAGAAATATTGGTTAATTTATATTAAAGTGAAAGTTATATTGTGGAATAATATAATTTGAAGGGGTTTAAGAATCACTTAAGTAAATAGTGAATATGTGATTATAGTGAGTGCTTTATATTTGAGTTTTGTGGTAAGAAACCCTTAAAGGAGATTTCATAGTTGGTTAAACTATTAAGGAAAAATAGAGTTTTAAAACTCGAAGTTTGATAATTAAATTATTAAAGAAAATAGTAATCCATGATGTGAAATCAAAGGAGAGGTTGATTTTAGATGAGTTATCATTTATGAGGCATATGTAAAGTGATTAGGAGCATAGATGTTATTTCTGCTAAGGCAGAACTTGTCTGCCTCTGATTTTGGTATGGCGCAGCTGCGCCATTTCCAAGTCTGTGACCAGCGCAGCTGCGCCGGTCTGTAGAAAACTCTGAGTCAGTTATAAAAATATGATTTGCAAGCCATGCATACTAATAACTATTATAAAGTCATGAATGGTGGCTAAGTGTCCATTTGGTTAGCAAAACATGACTTGAATAAAGATTTAATTAATTAACCGGGATTAAATATTGGTTAATTGAGTGATATTATAGAATATTATATTCTATTAATTAGAGGAATGCATAATAATTATTGAAAAGAAATGATTAATATTAATTAATTATTGTGTGGGTTGAAAGTACCCAACTAAATGATATTTAGCCCAATTAAAATATTAATGTGTGTATAATCGTTAAATAACATTACTATGGGTAATATGGAAAATATGAGCAGTAGTAATATATAATACTTACGGCTTAAGAATACGTGAAGTGTGACGTTTGATTAAGACTAATGATATAAGGTACCAAGTGGTACAGTCAAATCATATGTAGTGGTAATACAGAAATAATTAAATATCTGTATATTCTAGAAACTGGGAAGGAGATTGAATGTTTAAACAAACATTAATAATAGATAATGTTATAATGTGGTTATACGAGTAGAAATAATTATGGAACTACTCGGACAATAATATCTGACTATGATATTTTATTACATGTATTTAATGTACATAGATTATATGATGTGAGTATAAAATTTATCTTTAAATTCCTAATATGGTAACAATTGTACCTTAATATTACATTATGGGAATTAAGAGAACCAAACCAAGCCTTAGATAATCAAATGCTGAAGATTTTTGCTATGTCCCAAAATGAGTGACCCTTCTAGTACATGAACAGTAGCCTATTTCTTCTTTACGTAACTTTCAAGTTCACATTAAAGGCTATGAAATTAGGGGATCATTTACTAGGAAGATGACGCGTAAGGAAGGTTGAACCACTCTCTTGTATCCTTTGTTTTCTCCTTCTACACCATGAATTTCAACTTCCGTGTAAAACCAAAATCCAATCCACCAATTATCTATATAAGGATAGTTGCATTCTCAATTCCCGTTGGTTGAATTTCTGAGAAAAGTGAGCTATAGAGAGTTAGGAGAATTGAGAGCAATTAGAGGATTGAAGAGCTATGTTCAGCAAAACTAAGCATTCAAGAGGTAATAATGCTAACATATATGCTTTTAAATTCATAAGTTTTAAATTCCTAGAAAAGTATATAGAAACAGTGCTAAGTCCAAAAATTGATGGCTAAGGGTTGCTATAATCCATGAATTTATGCTAGGTACTGTTAATATAGTCATATGCTAAATCAATGGAAGTTAAACGAACCAATTTGGTTGAGAAACGAATTCGTAGTGAACGAATTCGCTAAATTTTCAAAACATGAACATCTAGTATGAACATGAGTTGTAAATTCATATTTGGGTTAGTAAATGTTGATGTTAATTGATGGGTATTTAGTATGTTGTAGTTTTATGAGTTACAAACTCATAGAACCAAAAATGGACTGATTTGGATGAGTATAACTCATGTTATGAAATTCGGAAGGAGTAGGGGTCTGATAAATCGCGAAGAACAGAGTCTGTAGAGTCTTTTTGTGAACTGGGGCGCAGCTGCGCTGCCCCCAAGGCCATTTAGGGCGTAGCTGCATCGGACATCAGCGTCTGGTGCACTGCTGTGACCTGCTGTAGTAAATTAGACATAATATTTTCATACGAACTCCGATTGAGGTGATTCAAGATGATCCAGAATACGAATATACCTACAACTTTTATTCTTTAAGTTTTTCAATTTGAGGTCGTTAGGAAGGGTCAAAATAGTCATCTTTGTGACTGTTACATATTCGGAGGCAATCGGAGGGCGTCGAGCGAGCACATACGCAAGTATAATGCTCCCGACGATGGAATATGTTATTCTAAGTGATGTAACATGAAAATACATGATATTAGACATGACATATAAGATTACCTTACTTATAGATGAATGCTTTATCACGACTTAATATGTGTTTTCAAAAGAAACTTAAAGATTTTTGAAAATAAACTTTGACGAACTTGTGCACCTCTAACTCTGACCTTGATAACATATATATGAGGTCTAAGTATGCATGATGTAAGATTCAAAGTTGTATCATAGGTGTGTTAGATTACTTGGATTTGGTTAAAATGATTTCAAAGGCAAGCTCATATATCATTTGCAAACAAAGTTTTATAAACATGGAGTGGTTATATTTTGCCCTTGGAAACGTACGTAGAAACATGTAAAAACAAGTATGATGTGTGAGTTGAAGTTGCCTTGCATGATTAGTTTAGCATGATATTGACTTTGAGAATAAAGTTTTGAAACTAAGAGGGACGAACTTAAAGTAACTTGTGGACTTAAAGTTCTTAATGTAATAACATACATACATGGTTTAGTTAGTTATTAAATGAGATTTAGAGTTGCACCTAGTTGCTTGGCCTAGAATGACTTTTAAAAGTGAACTTGATTTTCTTGCGAAACTAAGCTTGTATAAACATGGCTAACATATGTGCTCATCTAGCTAGATACCGTATAAGTCGTGCGAGTATGAATTGTAAGGAGTTTTCAAATGATGAACTATACTAATGAGTTGAATAAATATGAGCATACGCGTTATAGGCGATGAAATGGTTAAGGTAGTTCACTCCTTGTACATGAACCTACTTATTGAAAATAACTCAAAGTAAAACACAAGAGACACCCAACTTGGGCTAAGACCTGTTAACATATGTATAATTTATGTGCTAACAGTCATGTATGCTAAGAACCCGGATGAAACCAGAAAATAAAAACTCAACTTTGGACTGGCCAAAGGACGGCGCAACTGCGCCCATCCCAGGCCTAATTCCAGCGCAGCTGCGCCACAGGGCAGTGTTGCCAAACTGTTTTAATAGTCATCTGAACTTTAAAACATATGTGTAATGAATGTCTAAAGCTATAATACTTGACATAGATGATGTTTTAAGTATATGAACAAGTGATAGTTATATGAAACCCAAATGTATTAAAATTTATTAAGTTTGCAAAATATAAAGACGATGTAGATCGCGTATCTATAGACTTTAAATATGTGTCGAACACATAACGAGTCAACTGTGTGATAGAGATTTATGAATATTGATATTAAGCATGTGTAGCTAAGGTGTACTATATACATAGCTATTATAAGAGTTTACTAAGAAAGCAAAAAGGGAAGGTTTTAAAAATCAAGATAGAGAACAATGTAACACTATTATTACATTGAGAATGTATGACTAATGGATATGAATCCATGATTATATAACTGTGTAGGAATACATGCAGATATGAATCCATGATTATATAACTGTCGTAGTTGATATATGAATTTGATAACTATTAGTTTAGCTATATTATGCTATGAAAATGTGGATGTATATATATGAAATGCATATGAGATATGTATGAGATGTGAAAGTTGATCTTTGATGATATGTTTATGATATAAATCTTTATGCCTGTTATATGTGAAGTAACATGCGTAGTAAATATTAATTGATTATGAATGCATGAACTGAATATACTATTATATGCTATGTGCTACATGAAAACTGTTAGAATTGCTGGGTTGCCGAGCTCACTCTTGCAAATAACCACTTTTGCAGGTTAAGGATACACGGTAAAGGTTACGTGCTACTTGATTGATAAAGTTCTATCACATCAAAGGAGATTGATTTGTTTAATCAAATATATGCTATCGAACCATGTTTAGGTTATAGGAGATGTACATGATAGTAGTTTACAATGTGTAATACATGTTAACTTATACTATGTGATACATAGAGAAATTCGAATTGAGATGTAAATATTTATACAGTAATTCGAATAGACTGAATCATAACATAATTTGATTCATGGATATGTAATTGATTTAAGTTAAGATATCAATAAAAGATTTATTTTCAAAGTAGATTAAAAAAGTTTAAATTATTCGGCATATTTATATAACATCGAATGTGATGTAATACAGGAATAGTAAATGACCAAGATTAGAAACTTATAAAAGTTTGGAGGTCATTGTGCAGATCCTGAAAATAGAATGAATTTATATTCTAAATTGTAATAAGTAAAGTTATATTCATTAAGTTATAAATGAAAAATATAAATAGTTGACGATAGTAGTATTGTGGCGGACCGAGTCTGAGGTTTGAAGGAATCTGGATTCGGGGGCATCACAGGTTCGGTGAACATAAAGCAATTGATGATTGATAATGAGTCTTCTGTGGATATTCTGTATGCTCATGCTTACTAGAGGATGCATTTGGATGGAAGAAAGATGGAGATCGGGCAAGAGGCTCCTCTATATGGCTTCAACAACTATCCAGTCAAGGTGGCTGGGACTATTGAGCTGCCAGTCATCTTTGGAACCGCTCCCCAACAAGTAGAAATAATATGCAAATTTTATGTTATGCATGTAGATTCGGCTTACAACGCCATTTTGGGAAGACCCACCTTGACTGCTCTAAAGGTAGTGACGTCAATTCCCCACTTTAAAATCAAATTCCCGACGTCTAATGGAGTTCGTGAAGTGGTCGGGGATCTTGATTTAACTAGAAGATGCTATCGGAATGCTGTGATTACTTCTGGAGTAGGGGTTAGTAAGCAAAAGCAGAATTTGGCTATTGAGATTGATCCCTTTTGTGACGCCCCCAAAAATAGGTATACATCACCCATCTTGGGTCGTCAGATACATAGTACAGAATACAAATACAACTTACTAATACAACTGTCGTGTACAATACGACAAAACATAAACTGTGAGTTTGAATACAAATATTATCTTCTAGAGAGTATTCATACTCAAAAGGAGTCCTCATTACATTTATTAACACACTATTACATAGAATAGTGAGGACTACTAACTAATACTATCATTCGAACCATCACTCCGTTCCCCGACTTGCCCCAGCTACGTTCTCATTTCCTGAAGAGAACAGTGAAAGAAAGGGTGAGCTCAACTAGCCCAGTAAGAAATATTACGACTAAGATAATGCAGAGTAAATTATCATTAGCCTTCAACAATGTTAAACTGATAAAATATAATAGACATCAAGTTTAACTGAAGCGGAACAAGCAATCCATTAAGAAAGTCAAGTAGAAAATAAACTCTACTATCTTTTATGATTTAAAAGATTTTCCAACACTGTGATCGCTGAGACTCAGCTTAATAAAATAATTCACATCATCGAATCACCCCTGCACTACGGCCAAGGATATTCGTATATTCATTAATGGTCATGATCATGCCAACAACTGTCCATCAATGCACTACAGGCCAATGAGGACTTTTACCACATCATTCGTAACATTACGGTCATGATTACACCGAATAATCCCTGGTCATAATCATACCAAGTCCATCTATGCACTACAGGCCACAGATGACTTTCAACAGAATATAAACATGAGGATGATGACAATGATATAAGAATTCAATAAAACAAGTTCAAGAATTAATTTATCCAAGAATTAACAACGTCCAAATTGTCAACATGATACTACTTTGTGGAGTAAAATTCAAGAATGATCAGGAGAATATTTTCATGAATAGATACTAGATGAAGCGCAAATGTCAAGGATATTCCACAAATTTCATGGAGTATAGAAGTCAAAACTTAACCAACTGAGTATAATAAAGAATAGAATAACAAAAGAAATCACCATGCATGCGATAGACCGCACAGACAGGTTATTCCAACAGAATAATAAATAATGGAACCAGGTCCGGCGTAAACGCACAGACAAGATATTCCGACAGAATAATAAATAATGGAATCAGGTCCGGCGTAAACGCACAGACAGGATATTCCGACAGAATAATAAATAATGGAACCAGGTCCGGTGTAAAACACACAGACAGGATGTTCCAACAGAATAATAATAAAAACGGAACCAGGTCCGGTGTAAAACACACAGACAGGATGTTCCAACAGAATAATAATAAAAACGGAACCAGGTCCGGTGTAAAACACACAGACAGGATGTTCCAACAGAATAATAGAAGAATGTCACCAAGTATAGGGTAGACCGCGTATACAGGTTATTCCAACAGAATAATAAGAAATGGAATAACAACAGTTCTCTTCATGAATAAGAAAGAATAACACCCCTTACCGTTTTAAAGACGAGCTGAAATAAGGAAGTAGTTAAGTAGCAGAATACTCTTCTTCTCTCTCTCTATAGTTTCTCTCTATAGTTTCTCTCTCTAGAGTTCAGTGAATTCGTAAGAAATAATGAAGGAATGAGCTGCTATTTATAGAAAAATAGAATGCATAGTAACTAATCCATGAACGGTCCAGATTGATTACTTTAATCTGACGGTCCATATTTAAAGAAAAATCTTTTAAATAAAATATAATATATTCTATTTATAGAATAACTTTAATAAAGTATTCTGTTTTATATAAAAAGATGTTTCTGTTTTATTACGTTAATAATACGAATAAAACAAAACGTCATTATCGCTAAATAATTCATATTATTAACTGACAATAATAGAATCAAACTGAGTGACTTCTCACATAAGCATTAATAATCAATACCGTGTGCTACTATGCAACCACACGTATTACTGTACTTTTACTACCGAGTAGTTCAACAGTAACAATGGTAAAATTTTCACCGTTATTTTTAATAAAATATTTTTGTCGTTTTCTCAATCCGACAATAATTCCGTTGTGGGGTCCACCAATGATTGTGTCGTTGTACGAATATTCCCTGTTAAAACGAATATTCCCCGACCAATCGAATATTATATAACAACTTGCGTACTTTGTAAAATTTATAAATATTACCCACAACTATAACATTATATCAAATTAACTCCATAATATTCAAAAATGATATTTATAGAAAATTCATCTTTATTTATAAAAGTTGGGGTCTTACAACCTCCCCTTCTTATGAAATTTCGCCCTCGAAATTAGGGTACGTACCTGGTATGTCGAAGAGGTAAGGATACCTTGATTTCATTTCAGATTCTAACTCCCAAGTCATTTCCTCAACATCGTGGTTTCTCCACAAAACTTTGACTTGAGGTATAACCTTGGAGCGTAGAATATGTTCCTTCTTATCCAAGATTTGAACAGGAACTTCTTCATACGTCAAATCTTCCGCTATTTCGTCCGGTTCTAACTCAATAATGTGGTTCGGGTCTTCCACATATTTGCGTAACATGGATATGTGAAAAACGTTATGAACACGAGACATACTTGGCGGTAAAGCGAGTCTATAAGCCACAGTTCCTACTCGATCGAGGATTAAAAATGGACCGATGAATCGAGGATTGAGCTTTCCTCTCTTTCCAAATCTCGTAACTCCTTTCCATGGAGCAACACGTAAGAACACATGATCTCCTACATCAAATTCCACGTCCTTTCGATGAAGATCAGCATAACTCTTTTGTCGATCTTGTGAGGTTTTTATACGTTGTCGGATCGTTTGAATCTTTTCTGTAGTCATACGTACCAACTCCGGTCCCAACAACGTTGCTTCACCCACCTCATCCCAGCATACTGGAGAACGACATTTTCTTCCATACAATGCTTCGAATGGAGCCATGCCAATACTTGCTTGATAACTGTTGTTGTAGGAAAACTCCACCAATGGTAAGAACTTGTCCCAACTTCCCTTGAAGTCAAAGACACAGAGTCTTAATAGATCTTCAAGAGTTTGAATAGTCCTCTCTGATTGTCCGTCCGTCTGAGGATGATATGCTGAACTAAATCGTAACTCCGTGCCCATAGCTTTTTGTAAACTAACCCAAAATCGTGAAGTGAATCTTGGGTCTCGGTCAGAAACTATGGATACTGGCATACCATGCAGTCTTACAATCTCGTTTATGTACATACGAGCAAGACGTTCAAGTGTATAAGTTTCTCGTATCGGTAAAAAATGAGCAGACTTGGTCAATCTATCAACAATGACCCAAATCGCATCAATACCTTGAGAAACCCTAGGAAGACCGGTAACGAAATCCATGGTAATGTGCTCCCACTTCCATTCTGGAATTTCAAGTGGTTGCAATGGACCTTTTGGTACTTGATGCTCCGCTTTGACTCGTTGACAAGTTAGACACCTTGAGATAAACAACGCTATCTCTCTCTTCATATTGCTCCACCAAAATGTATGACGAAGATCATGATACATTTTGGTACTTCCAGGATGGATTGCAAACGGTGTGTTGTGCGCCTCCATCATGATTTCATACTTTAAATCAGGGTTGTTAGGAACACAAAGTCTGGAGTTGACTCGAAGTATTCCTTCTTCATCGATTCTTGCTTCCGGCATAGCACCTTCTTGCACTTTCTTCTTCATACGCATCAGCTCCAGGTCTGTAGCTTGAGCAGCTTTAACTTTATCGATTAAAGTCGGTTCTACTCGTATATTCGCCATCATCACATGGGTCCCTGGAGTCTTTAACTCTATCTCCATCCTTTGCAAATCACACAAAATGGGTCTTTGTGTTGACAATATCGCACTCGTACTTGCATATGATCTTCTACTCAATGCGTCAGCTACCACGTTCGCTTTTCCAGGATGGTATTGAATGGTATGATCATAATCTTTCAACAGTTCAAGCCAACGTCGTTGTCGCATGTTGAGTTCCTTTTGAGTGAAGAAATATTTGAGGCTTTTATGATCCGTAAAGATCTCCACCTTCTCCCCATACAAGTAATGCCTCCAAATTTTAAGTGCAAAGACAACAGCTGCCAACTCTAGATCATGAGTAGGATAATTCCTCTCATATTCCTTGAGTTGTCTTGATGCATAGGCTATGACTTTTCCATGTTGCATGAGAACACATCCCAACCCTTTGCTCGAAGCATCACTGTAGATGACAAATCCCTCCGAGCCAGATGGTATTGTTAGAACAGGTGCTGAAATGAGTCTCCTCTTGAGTTCTTGAAAACTCTGCTCACATTCTTCGCTCCAACCGAACTTTGTATCTTTCCGAGTCAGCTGAGTTAATGGAGTAGCGATTCGAGAAAATCCTTCCACGAATCTCCGATAATAACCAGCTAGACCGAGAAAGCTACGTACTTCGGTTACTGATTTAGGTTGCTCCCAGCTTTGAATAGCTTCAATCTTTGCCGGGTCAACAGATATTCCACGACTTGATACTACGTGCCCAAGGAATGCTACCTCTTCCAGCCAGAACTCGCATTTCTTCAACTTGGCATAAAGTTTGTATTCACGAAGCTTTTGGAGTACCAACCTCAAGTGTTGCTCATGATCTTCACGGCTTTTGGAATAAACAAGGATGTCATCGATAAAGACGACCACAAAGTGATCCAAATATTCCTTGAATACCCTGTTCATCATATCCATGAAGGCAGCAGGAGCATTAGTCAATCCAAAAGACATAACTAAGAATTCATAATGCCCATACCGAGTTCTGAAGGCAGTCTTTGGAATATCCTCAGTTCTAACCTTCAGCTGATGATATCCAGAACGAAGATCGATCTTTGAAAAAAATTGTGCTCCTTGCAACTGGTCAAACAGGTCATCAATACGTGGCAATGGGTACCTATTTTTGATGGTGACATGATTCAACTCCCGATAATCAATACAAAGTCGCATACTCCCATCTTTCTTCTTCACGAACAGAACAGGAGCACCCCAAGGAGAAGTACTAGGACGAATAAAACCAATGTCTAACAATTCCTGCAGTTGGGTCTTTAACTCCTGAAGTTCAATAGGAGCCATTCGATATGGGGCTTTGGAAATGGGTTTTGTACCGGGTTCAAGGTCGATACAAAATTCAATTTCACGCTCTGGGGGTAGGCCAGGAAGTTCTTCGGGAAATACGTCAGGAAATTTATTAACAACAGAAATATCATTCAAAGCTGACGTATTTTTGTTTAGATCTGTGACATGAGCTAAGAAAGCTTGACATCCGTTTTTCAATAAACGAATAGCTTTATGGCTTGAGATGACAGCGATTGATTTTAATGGTTTGGTTGCTTGAATTCGCATAATAGGTCGATTAGGAATATGAAAGCTAACAACCTTACGAAAACAATCAATTTTTGCATGATGAGTAGTTAACCAATCAATCCCTAGAATCACGTCAAATGCAAGTATTTTTAATGAAATCAGATCGACAGGTAATGTGTGGGTACCAACTTGAACCAAACAAGACTTATAAACCGTGGATGTAATGAAGGTTTCTCCCAATGGAGTTTCAACTGCTAAGTCAAAGTCTAATTTCTCCGGAATCAAATTTAATCGATGAGCGCAAGTAGGAGAAATAAAAGAATGGGTAGAACCGGTATCAAATAAAGTATAGACTTCGTTAGAGTTTATGATAAGCTTACCCGTGATGACCTCATTCGGGTTCCTCGCTCTCTGGGAGTTCACAACAAACGCTCTCCCTTGCACAATCGGTTTTGACTTTTCTGGGACGGCCTTTGGTGCCTCCATCCTAGCTGAATTTGTCTTCGGTAAACGACAAAATCGAGCTAAATGACCTTCTCTTCCACAATTATAACATGCTTTGGACGGCATCGCGCAGTTTGGACTGATGTGCCCCTCCCCTCCGCATTTGAAACATATGATAGGTGGTCGTTCTCCTTCCTTAACGACAGGTGCTGGTGCTGACGTCTTTCCATCATTGTTGAATCTCCTCTTCTTGAAATGCCCATTCTTATTGTTTTGGCCCTGATTACCACCGAAGTGGTTACCATTTCTGGCCTGTTGATTCCCTCCACGCTTGTTGTCACCGCTTCGATGACTGCTCTCACTGGTATTATCATTTTGCCGGCTGCTCTCTTTTGGTTGCGTTGTCTCGTTATCGCGCTCCACCAACTGAGCCCTATTTACAACATCTGAATACAAACACAATTTATGAGAAACAAGATGTTGACGTATCTCCAGCTTCAAACCTCTTAAAAACATCCGCGTCATTCTTTCTTCATTATCCACCAGGTGGGACGCAAACCGGGATAACTCCGCAAATTTTGCCTCGTACTGCGACACGGTCATATTATTCTGCTCCAATTTGATGAACTCCACCTCCTTCATGTGACGAATACTCTCGGGAAAGTATTTGTCGTTAAACAGCTCTTGGAACTTCTCCCAGGACATCTTCAGTGCGGCAGGTTGAGTACGCTTTATCGATTCCCACCAGTAATCTGCCTCTCCTCGCAACATAAAGGCGGCAAAGGGAACCTTTTGCTCCTCGGAGCAATCCAAGACATCAAATATCTTGGTGATCTGCTTTATCCATGTTTCAGCTACAAGTGGTTTGGGTTCTCCCTTAAACTCCGGTGGTCCCAGCTCCTTAAACTGTTTAGCGGTGACCGCCTGAGAGTTTCCAGTATTTCCACCTACGTTGTGGACAGGAGCCGCTTTCACCTGTTGTTGCATGAATTGCATAAAATCTCTGAACATTCTATCATTCATCATCTGGTCAGTGTTGTTGTTTGCATGAGGATTGTCACCTTCCTGATGCACATTATCCTGATTATTGATATGTGGTGAATCAATAATCGCCTGTGCTCCATTGCTATTCTCAACATTCTCAGATGCCATTTTCAGATACTGCCACAAAATAAAAGTTAATTGATATGTCATATATTATCCTTATATTATGACCGACCAATTAAATACCATGCAAATAAACTTAGGTAGGTCATACTAGCGAAGGAATTCCCCGTCTCTCCCCTCCTAGTTCTATTCTCACATCTTAGCCAGGGATCATATCCCTAAGCTCTGATACCAACTGTGACGCCCCCAAAATTAGGTATACATCACCCATCTTGGGTCGTCAGATACATAGTACAGAATACAAATACAACTTACTAATACAACTGTCGTGTACAATACGACAAAACATAAACTGTGAGTTTGAATACAAATATTATCTTCTAGAGAGTATTCATACTCAAAAGGAGTCCTCATTACATTTATTAACACACTATTACATAGAATAGTGAGGACTACTAACTAATACTATCATTCGAACCATCACTCCGTTCCCCGACTTGCCCCAGCTACGTTCTCATTTCCTGAAGAGAACAGTGAAAGAAAGGGTGAGCTCAACTAGCCCAGTAAGAAATATTATGACTAAGATAATGCAGAATAAATTATCATTAGCCTTCAACAATGTTAAACTGATAAAATATAATAGACATCAAGTTTAACTGTAGCGGAACAAGCAATCCATTAAAAGAGTCAAGTAGAAAATAAACTCTACTATCTTTTATGATTTAAAAGATTTTCCAACACTGTGATCGCTGAGACTCAGCTTAATAAAATAATCACATCATCGAATCACCCCTGCACTACGGCCAAGGATATTCGTATATTCATTAATGGTCATGATCATGCCAACAACTGTCCATCAATGCACTACGGGCCAATGAGGACTTTTACCACATCATTTGTAACATTACGGTCATGATTACACCGAATAATCCCTGGTCATAATCATACCAAGTCCATCTATGCACTACAGGCCACAGATGACTTTCAACAGAATATAAACATGAGGATGATGACAATGATATAAGAATTCAATAAAACAAGTTCAAGAATTAATTTATCCAAGAATTAACAACGTCCAAATTGTCAACATGATACTACTTTGTGGAGTAAAATTCAAGAATGATCAGGAGAATATTTTCATGAATAGATACTAGATGAAGCGCAAATATCAAGGATATTCCACAAATTTCATGGAGTATAGAAGTCAAAACTTAACCAACTGAGTATAATAAAGAATGGAATAACAAAAGAAATCACCATGCATGCGATAGACCGCACAGACAGGTTATTCCAACAGAATAATAAATAATGGAACCAGGTCCGGCGTAAACGCACAGACAGGATATTCCGACAGAATAATAAATAATGGAACCAGGTCCGGCGTAAACGCACAGACAGGATATTCCGACAGAATAATAAATAATGGAACCAGGTCCGGTGTAAAACACACAGACAGGATGTTCCAACAGAATAATAATAAAAACGGAACCAGGTCCGGTGTAAAACACACAGACAGGATGTTCCAACAGAATAATAGAAGAATGTCACCAAGTATAGGGTAGACCGCGTATACAGGTTATTCCAACAGAATAATAAGAAATGGAATAACAACAGTTCTCTTCATGAATAAGAAAGAATAACACCCCTTACCGTTTTAAAGACGAGCTGAAATAAGGAAGTAGTTAAGTAGCAGAATACTCTTCTTCTCTCTCTCTATAGTTTCTCTCTATAGTTTCTCTCTCTAGAGTTCAGTGAATTCGTAAGAAATAATGAAGGAATGAGCTGCTATTTATAGAAAAATGGAATGCATAGTAACTAATCCATGAACGGTCCAGATTGATTACTTTAATCTGACGGTCCATATTTAAAGAAAAATCTTTTAAATAAAATATAATATATTCTATTTATAGAATAACTTTAATAAAGTATTCTGTTTTATATAAAAAGATGTTTCTGTTTTATTACGTTAATAATACGAATAAAACAAAACGTCATTATCGCTAAATAATTCATATTATTAACTGACAATAATTGAATCAAACTGAGTGACTTCTCACATAAGCATTAATAATCAATACCATGTGCTACTATGCAACCACACGTATTACTGTACTTTTACTACCGAGTAGTTCAACAGTAACAATGGTAAAATTTCTGCCGTTATTTTTAATAAAATATTTTTGTCGTTTTCTCAATCCGACAATAATTTCGTTGTGGGGTCCACCAATGATTGTGTCGTTGTACGAATATTCCCCGACCAATCGAATATTATATAACAACTTGCGTACTTTACAAAATTTATAAATATTACCCACAACTATAACATTCTATCAAATTAACTCCATAATATTTAAAAATGACATTTATAGAAAATTCATCTGTATTTATAAAAGTTGGGGTCTTACAACCTCCCCTTCTTATGAAATTTCGCCCTCGAAATTAGGGTACGTACTTAGTATGTCGAAGAGGTAAGGATACCTTTGTAAGACCCCGAATTTTATGAAATAAAAGTATTCAATTTTTCTTATAATTACTATTCAGTAAATGGTTAAATTGATAAATGTTAAAGTTAAGGGTGATATATGAATTTTTTTCAAAATAAGCAAGTGGTTATAAAATAATCATTGTTGTCGGGGAATATTCGTTTGGTCGTGGAATATTCTTTCTGTCGGGAAATATTCGTACGACGACGCTGCTATTTGTGGGCCCCATAACGAATAACTGTCGGATGAAGATAACGACAAATTTGAGTTTTTATAAATAACGACGTAGTTGTTACCGTTAACACTGTTGGAATACCCGGTGGTTAAAATACAGTAATACGCGTTATTGCACAGTAGCACACGGTATTGCATAGTATTTTTGAAATTATTGATTCTTACGTAAGAAGGCATTACTCAATAATTGTTACAGTAATTACTGTTCAATATTTTATTTTATTGATTCAATAATTGCTACGTTGAAATTTTATATTATTGTTGTTCAATAATTATCACTGCATAGTATTTCTCATTATCAGATCAATAATTCATATTATTTGAATAATATTATTAGATAACATTATTGGCAATATTTAGAAAGTTCTGTCTAAGGAGAGGTTTGGTCACCTAATTGCGCGTCAGTAAGGAGAAATTCTTATTGAAAAGCCCCCTCTTTCCTGGGAACGGCCTGGTTGTCATAAATGTGATTCTGTAATATTATTTGTGAATAATTAATTATTGATTCATATGATAAGGAAATATTTATTTTATGTGGATATAAATGAGGGATATATTTTTGTGGTTAAAAATGAAGGAGTTAATGTTGAGGTGTTTTATCTGTATTTTTGTCGGAACGGAGGTATTGAAAATTAAATTTTGGTTTTTGAGATATTTTGCGAGGGTTATAGTTTTTAATCCGACCGTTGGATCGTGGTAATATTTGGATATGTTATACATATATAAGTTGAGTATATGTCCACAAATTTTGAACCGTTAAAAATGAACGTATGATTTGTTATGAATTTTACAAGATGACTGGTTCAAAAATTATTGAATTTTCGGAGTTAATCATTTTGGTGGAAAATTCTAGAATTGGTGGGCCCCACTTGTGGTTGGTGAAGAAATGTGCTGAATTATATTTTAAATGTGGTGGGTGAGAATAGTAGCAGGTAAAGCCATCAGGTTGCAGGTCAAGCCTACTAAAATTTTCCTATAAATAGAGGGCTAAGTTAGAATTGAAAATCACACCAGAAACAATTTTTCTCTCTTTCTCTCTCTATATCATGAAGCATATTTTGTGAGTATTTAGATACTTTGAGAGTTGCTATTCAGTGCAAGTTTCCTTCGGCTTTGCATACCGATCAGAAGTACTGCTCTTTTGAGGTAAGGGATAGTAAGAGATTTTAAGGGTTGTTATGTTTTTCAGTTTCATAATTTTTCTGACCTTCAAAAATCCTGTAAAAATTTGAAATGATATTTTGATGAGTTTTCTTGATTGTGTCCAAAAATGGTGATTTTTGGATGTATAGATTGAGAGTTATGAATTTTATGAGAAAAGACTATTTTAAAAGTAACCGCTTATAATTCCTTGTGGTTAACTCCAAAATTGATGAAATTTTTATTGGGAGTACATGTATATGATAGAAGTATACTCTATAAATTTCAGAATTTTTGGACAAAAGTATAATTTTTGATAAATATCTAAATATTCGGCTGTTTTGGCCATATGAAAAATAGTAAATGACTTTTAAAAATTCTGAGAAAAATATATGTTCACTATGGGACTATATTATGCTAAATCTCAGAAAAGAAATATTTTTGGAACTGATTTGGTATTTTTCATGAAAATAGTCTAGTTATGAGTAAATGAATTAAATATGTTTTGTGAAGTAAGAAAATTGGAAAATAGGATTCTATGATTTTGAGAATCCTATATGAGGTATATGCAGATTTTTGATGAGGGTTTTGATTATTGGTGATAAAATCTTATGAGTTTGGTATTTTAGAATGATTAAATGCATTATTTAGTAAAGTGTAAACAATTTAAATAAATTGTTTATAAGCTTAAGAAATATTATTCTTTCAATATCATTATACCGAAATACTGGTATGGATTTTATTGTGGAATTTCTACCTTTTTGTGTCGGGTTTACTATTTATGAGTTACTATTCACGAGTTACTATTCATGAGTTACTATTCACGAGTTACTATTCGCGATAAAAATTGGTTTCTTTTTCTAACCAAATTATAGTTGATTTACGAATATTACTCTTGAGATTAAAACTAGATGTTGATCATATTATTTTTATTATTATATATAACATTTTTATAACCCTAATGATGATATTTCTCTTTGACTTGAGTGTAAAGATGGGTAGATTTTTGGTATGATCATGACTATGGGTTATCTTTAGCCAGTAGTGCAAAGTTGAATCGTTGATTGGTATGATCATGACCATTAAATTTATAAGTGAATATCTTTAGCTTAAGTGCAAAGGTGAATTGATCAACATGGTTATAATTATTGTTTATATAAATTCTGAAATGATTATATATTTCTTTGAGATATTAATATCTTTGGCCTGTAGTGCAAAGATGAAATATTGATGAATATCTTTGGCCTGTAGTGCAAAGATGAATTGTTGATGAATATCTTTGGCCCGTAGTGCAAAGATGACATGTTGTTGAATATCTTTGGCCAGTAGTGCAAAGATGAACAGATGTTGAGATAAACATGACCAACTGGTGATACAAATGAATATCTTTGGCCGTAGTGCAAAGATGAAGTTATTAGTATGATTATGAACAGGAAATGTGATTTGGTGTAACCATGATCTTTGATGTTTCAGGTAAAGATATGTGATGAAAATTATCTTCGTCCTGAATGAGAAGAGTAATTTAGAACTACAGTTATGATTATGAGTTATTCATATGATTGTGGACCAGAATTGTTGATTGATCTTACAGGGATAAAACATTGTTGATGGATTTTTAACATGGAGAAGATAATAGACTTTATAGTCTATTTGACTCTTCTAACTCCCAAGTCATTTCCTCAACATCGTGGTTTCTCCACAAAACTTTGACTTGAGGTATAACCTTGGAGCGTAGAATATGTTCCTTCTTATCCAAGATTTGAACAGGAACTTCTTCATACGTCAAATCTTTCGCTATTTCGTCCGGTTCTAACTCAATAATGTGGTTCGGGTCTTTCACATATTTACGTAACATGGATATGTGAAAAATATTATGAACACGAGACATACTTGGTGGTAAAGCGAGTCTATAAGCCACAGTTCCTACTCGATCGAGGATTAAAAATAGACCGATGAATCGAGGATTGAGCTTTCCTCCCTTTCCAAATCTCGTAACTCCTTTCCATGGAGTAACACGTAAGAACACATGATCTCCTATATCAAATTCCACGTCCTTTCGATGAAGATCAACATAACTCTTTTGTCGATCTTGTGAGGTTTTTATACATTGTCGGATCGTTTGAATCTTTTCTGTAGTCATACGTACCAACTCCGATCCCAACAACATTGCTTCACCCACCTCATCCCAGTATTCTGGAGAACGACACTTTCTTCCATACAATGCTTCGAATGGAGCCATGCCAATACTTGCTTGATAACTGTTGTTGTAGAAAAACTCCACCAATGATAAGAACTTGTCCCAATTTTCATTGAAGTCAAGGATACAAAGTCTTAATAAATCTTCCAGAGTTTCAATAGTCCTCTCTGATTGTCTGTCCGTCTTGAGGATGATATGTCGAACTAAATTGTAAATCCGTGCCCATAGCTTTTTGTAAGCTAACCCAAAATCATGAAGTGAATCTTGGGTCTCAGTCAGAAATTATGGATACTGGCATACCATGCAGTCTTACAATCTCGTTTATGTACATACAAGCAAGACGTTTAAGTGTATAAGTTTTTCGTATAGGTAAAAAATGAGCAGACTTGGTCACTCTATCAACAATGACCCAAATCGCATCAATACCTTGAGAAACCTTAGGAAGACCGGTAACGAAATCCATGGTAATGTGCTCCCACTTTCATTTTGGAATTTCAAGTGGTTGCAATGGACCTTTTGGTACTTGATGCTCCGCCTTGACTCGTTGACAAGTTAGACACCTTGAGATAAATAGCGCTATCTCTCGCTTCATATTGCTCCACCAAAATGTATGACGAAGATCATGATACATTTTGGTACTCCCAGGATGGATTGTAAACGGTGTGTTGTGCGCTTCCATCATGATTTCATACTTTAAATCAAGGTCGTTAGGAACACAAAGTCTGGAGTTGACTCGAAGTATTCCTTCTTCATCGATTCTTGCTTCCGGGATAGCACCTTCTTGCCCTTTCTTCCTCATACGCATCAGCTCCAGGTCTGTAGCTTGAGCAGCTTTAACTTTATCGATTAAAGTCGGTTCTACTCGTATATTCGCCATCATCACATGGGTCCCTGGAGTCTTTAACTCTATCTCCATCCTTTGCAAGTCACACACAATGGGCATTTGTGTTGACAATATCGCACTCGTACTTGCATATGATCTTCTACTCAATGCGTCAGCTACCACGTTCGCTTTTTCAGGATGATATTGAATGGTATGATCATAATCTTTCAACAGTTCAAGCCAACGTCGTTGTCGCATGTTGAGTTCCTTTTGAGTGAAGA
Organism: Panax notoginseng; assembly: GCA_016801055.1. NCBI lineage: Eukaryota > Viridiplantae > Streptophyta > Magnoliopsida > Apiales > Araliaceae > Panax > Panax notoginseng. The sequence continues at coordinate 228,427,760 of CM029014.1, forward strand.
AATATTTGAGGCTTTTATGATCCGTAAAGATCTCCACCTTCTCCCCATACAAGTAATGCCTCCAAATTTTAAGTGCAAAGATAACAGCTGCCAACTCTAGATCATGAGTAGGATAATTCCTCTCATACTCCTTGAGTTGTCTTGATGCATAGGCTATGACTTTTCCATGTTGCATGAGAACGTATCCCAACCCTTTGCTCGAAGCATCACTGTAGATGACAAATCCCTCCGAGCCAGATGGTATTATTAGAACAGGTGCTGAAATGAGTCTCCTCTTGAGTTCTTGAAAACTCTTATCACATTCTTCGCTCCAACCGAACTTTGTATCTTTCCGAATCAGTTGAGTTAGTGGAGTAGAGATTCGAGAAAATCCTTCCACGAATCTCCGATAATAACCAGCTAAACCGAGAAAGCTAAGTACTTCGGTTACTGATTGAGGTTGCTCCCAGCTTTGAATAGCTTCAATCTTTGTCGGGTCAACAGATATTCCACGACTTGATACTACGTGCCCAAGGAATGCTACCTCCTCCAGCCAGAACTCACATTTCTTCAACTTGGCATAAAGCTTGTATTCACGAAGCTTTTGGAGTACCAGCCTCAAGTGTTGCTCATGATCTTCACGACTTTTGGAATAAATAAGGATGTCATCAATAAAGACGACCACAAAGTGATCCAAATATTCTTTGAATACCCGGTTCATCATATCCATGAAGGCAGCATGAGCATTAGTCAATCCAAAGGACATGACTAGGAATTCATAATGCCCGTACCGAGTTTTGAAAGCCGTCTTTGGAATATCCTCAGTTTTAACCTTCAGCTGATGATATCCAGAACGAAGATCGTTCTTTAAAAAGAATTGTTCTCCTTGCAACTGGTCAAACAGGTCATCAATAAGTGGCAATGGGTACCTGTTTTTGATGGTGACATGATTCAACTCCCGATAATCAATACAAAGTCGCATACTTCCATCTTTTTTCTTCACGAATAGAACAGGAGCACCCCAAGGAGAAGTACTAGGAAGAATAAAGCCAATGTCTAACAATTTCTGCAGTTGGATCTTTAACTCCTGAAGTTCAATAGGAGCCATTCGATATGGGGCTTTGAAAATGGGTTTTGTACCGGGTTCAAGGTCGATACAAAATTCAATTTCACGCTCTGGGGGTAGGCCAAGAAGTTCTTCAGGGAATACGTCAAGGAATTTATTAACAATAGAAATATCATTCAAAACTGACGTATTTTTGTTTAGATCCGTGACATGAGCTAAGAAAGCTTGACATCCGTTTTTCAATAAACTGAATAGCTTTATGGCTTGAGATGACAGCGATTGATTTTAATAGTTTGGTTGCTTGAATTCGCATAATAGGTCGATTAGGAATATAAAAGCTAACAACCTTACGAAAATAATCAATTTTTGCATGATGAGTAGTTAACCAATCAATCCCTAGAATCACGTTAAATGTAAGTATTTTTAATAAAATCAGATCGACAGGTAATGTGTGGGTACCAACTTGAACCAAACAAGACTTATAAACCGTGGATGTAATGAAGGTTTCTCCCAATGGAGTTTCAACAGAAAAGTTAAAGTCTAATTTCTCCAGAGTCAAATTTAATCGATGAGCGCAAGTAGGAGAAATAAAAGAATGGAAGAACTGGTATCAAATAAAGCATAGACTTCGTTAGAGTTTATGATAAGCTTACCCGTGATGACCTCATTCGGGTTCCTTGCTTTCTGGGAGGTCACAACAAACGCTCTCCCTTGCACTACCGGTTTTGACTTTTTTGGGACGGCCTTTGGTGCCTCCATCCTGGCTGAACTTGTTTTAGATAAACGACAAAATCGAGCTAAATGACCTTCTCTTCCACAATTATAACATGCTTTAGACGGCATCATGCAGTTTGGACTGATGTGCCCCTCCCCTCCGCATTTGAAACATATGATAGGTGGTCGTTCTCCTTCCTTAACAACGGGTGCTGGTGCTGACGTCTTTCCATCATTGTTGAATCTCCTTTTCCTGAAATGACCATTCTTATTGTTTTGGCCCTGATTACCACCGAAGTGGTTACCATTTCTGGCCTGTTGATTCCCACCACGCTTGTTGTCACCGCTTCGATGACTGCTCTCACTGGTATTATCATTTTGCCGACTGCTCTCTTTTGGTTGCGTTGACTCGTTATATCGCGCTCCACTAACTGAGCCCTATTCACAACATCTGAATACAAACACAGTTTATGAGAAATAAGATGTTGATGTATCTCAGGTTTCAAACCTCGCAAAAACATTCGCGTCATTCGTTCTTTATTATCCACCAAGTGGGACGTAAACCGAGACAACTCAACAAATTTAGCCTCATACTGCGACACGGTCATATTATTCTGCTCCAATTTGATGAACTCCACCTCCTTCATGTGTCGAACACTTTCGGGAAAGTATTTGTCATTGAACAGCTCTTGAAACTTCTCCCAAGACATCTTCAGTGCGGCAGGTTGAGTACGCTTAATCGATTCCCACAAGTAATCTGCCTCTCCTCGCAACATAAAGGCGGCAAAGGGAACTTTTTGCTCCTTGGAGCATCCCAAGACATCAAATATCTTGGTGATCTGTTTTATCCATGTTTCCGCTATTAGTGGTTTTGGCTCTCCCTTAAACTCCGGTGGTCCCAGCTCCTTGAACTGTTTAGCAGTGACCGTCCGAGAGTTTTCAGTGTTTTCACCTATATTTTGAACATGAGCCGCTTTCGCCTGCTGTTGCATGAACTGCATAAAACTTCTGAACATTCCATCATTCATCATTGGTCAGTATTGTTGTTTGCATGAGGATTGTCGCCTTCCTGATGCACATTATCCCGATTATTGATATGTGGTGAATCAACAGTCGCCTGCGCTCCATTGCTATTCTCAACATTCTCGGATGCCATTTTCAGATACTGCCACAAAACAAAAGTTAATTGATATGTCATATATTATTCTTATATTCTGACCGACCAATAAAATACCATGCAAATAAACTTAGGTAGGTCATACTAGCGAATGAATTCCCTGTCTCTCCCCTCCTAGTTCTATTCTCACATCTTAGTCAGGGATCATATCCCTAAGCTCTGATACCAACTGTGACGCCCCAAAAATTAGGTATACATCACCCATCTTGGGTCGTCAGATACAAGGTACAGAATACAAATACAACTTACTAATACAACTGTCGTGTACAATACGACAAAACATAACTGTGAGTTTGAATACAATTATTGCCTACTAGAGACTATACACACTCAAAAGGAGTCCTCATTACAATTGTTGTCACACTTTTTAACAGAATAGTGAAGACTACTAATACTATCATCTGGTCCATCACTCCGTTTCCCGACTCGTCCCAACTCTATTCTCATTCCCTAAAGAGAACAGTGAAAGAAAGGGTGAGCTCAACTAGCCCAGTAAGAAATATTATGACTAAGATAATGCAAAATAAATATTCATTAGCCTTCAACAGTGTTAAACTGATAAAATACAACGAATATCAAGTTTAACTGCAGCGGAACAAGTAATCCATTAAAAGAGTCAAGTAGAAAATAAAATCTACTATCTTCTATGATTTAAAAGATTTTTGAACACTGTTATCGCTGGGACTCAGCTTAATAAAATAATCTACATCATCGAATCACCCCTGCACTACGGCCTAGAATATTCGTGCATTCATTAATGGTCATGATCATGCCAACAACTGTCCATTAATGCACTATGGGCCAATGAGAACTTTTACCACATCATTTGTAACATTACGGTCATGATTATACCGAATAATCCCTGGTCATAATCATACCAAGTCCATCTATGCACTACAGGCCACAGATGACTTTCAACATTTTATAAACATGAGGATGATGACAATGATATAAGAATTCAATAAAACAAGTTCAAGAAATAATTTATCCAAGAATTAACAACGTCCAAATTGTCAACATGATACTGCTTTGTGGAGTAAAATTCAAGAATGCTTAGAAGAATATTTTCATGAAAAGATACTGGATGAAACGCAATTATCAAGGATATTCCACAAATTTTATGGAGTATAGAAGTCAAAACTTAACAAACTGAGTATAATAAAGAATGGAATAACAAAAGAAATCACCATGCACGCGATAGACCGCACAGACAGGTTATTCCAACAGAATAATAAATAATGAAACCAGGTCCGGCGTAAACTGCACAGACAGGATATTCCAACAGAATAATAATAAAGACGGAACCAGGTCAGGCGTAAAACACACAGACAGGATGTTCCAACAGAATAATAATAAAGACAGAACCATGTCCGGTGTAAAACACACAGACAGGATGTTCCAACAGAATAATAATAAAGACGGAACCAGGTCTGGTGTAAAACACACAGACAGGATGTTCCAACAGAATAATAATAAAGACGGAACCAGGTCTAGTGTAAAACACACAGACAGGATGTTCCAACAGAATAATAATAAAGACGACACCAGGTCCGGTGTAAAATATACAGACAGGATGTTCCAATAGAATAATAGAAGAATGTCACCAAGTATAGGGTAGACCGCGTATACAGGTTATTCCAACAGAATAATAAGAAATGGAATAACAACAGTTCTCTTCATGAATAAGAGAGAATAACACCGTTTTAAAGAAAAACTAAAATAAGGAAGTAGTTAAGTAGCAGAATACTTTTTCTTCTCTCTCTCTATAGTTTCTCTCTCTAGAGTTCAGTGAATTCGTAAGAAATAATGAAGGAATGAGCTGCTATTTATAGAAAAATAGAATGCATAGTAACTAATCCATGAACGGTCCAGATTGATTACTTTAATCTGACGGTCTATATTTAAAGAAAAATCTTTTAAATAAAATATAATATATTCTATTTATAGAATAACTTTAATAAAGTATTCTGTTTTATATAAAAAGATGTTTCTGTTTTATTACGTTAATAATACGAATAAAACAAAACTTCATTATCGCTAAATAATTCATATTATTAACTGACAATAATTGAATCAAACTGAGTGACTTCTCACATAAGCATTAATAATCAATACCGTGTGCTACTATACAACCACACGTATTACTGTACTTTTACTACCGAGTAGTTCAATAGTATCAATGGTAAAACTTCCGCCGTTATTTTTAATAAAATATTTTTGTCGTTTTCTCAATCCGACAATAATTCTGTTGTGAGGTCTACCAATGATTGTGCCGTTGTACGAATATTCCCTGTTAAAACGAATATTCCCCGACCAATCGAATATTATATAACAACTTGCGTACTTTGTAAAATTTATAAATATTACCCACAACTATAACATTATATCAAATTAACTCCATAATATTCAAAAATGATATTTATAAAAAATTCATCTTTATTTATAAAAGTTGGGGTCTTACAATATTTGGCAGCTAGTTCGTTGGCAGTGGGAGCAGTATTGGTGCGTGAAGTTGGGGGTAAGCAGCACCCGATTTACTATATAAGCCATGTCCTTAGGGATGCTGAAACAAGGTATACAAACCTTGAGAAGTTTGCCTTTGCTTTGATAATAGTTAGTCAAAAGCTTCGGTAATATTTTTAAGGTCGGTTGTTAGTAGTATACACAGATCAACCTTTAAAGAAGGTTCTTGGTAAGCCTGAGATTTCGGAGAGACTTGCTGCTTGGACGATGGAGCTGTCTCAGTTCTTCATAGAGTATCATCCTCGGACGGCTATTAAAGGGCAAGCTTTGGCTGATTTTGTGGTCGAGTGTTCGTTTTCTGAAGCTAATGATAGTTTGGGAGAAGCTGAGGATTCTGACAGAGTAGTTGCAGTACTTCAGCAGCAGTAAAGTTCGTGGACGTTGTATGGAGACGGATCTTATACTTTGGACATCAGTGGAGCAGGGATTATTTTGACAAGTCCGGAGGGATTCAAGGTGCAGCAGGCTATCAGATTTGGGTTCAGAGCAATGAACAACGAGGCAGAGTATGAAGCGGTGCTAGCAGGTTTACGACTGGCAAAGACTCTCGAAGTTCAGAGATTAATCATTTACATTGACTCACAGTTGGTCGTCAAACAGATTTCAAGGGAGTATGAAGCTCGAGGTTCAAGAATGATCAAGTATCTAGCAGAGTTAAAAGATTGACTTCAGTATTTTCTTTCCTATGAGTTCCAAGGGGTTGATCGAAATGACAATTCTATTGCCGATGCGTTGTCAAAGCTGGCTACTACGGATGCAAGTACTTTTGATGGATTGGTGTATTTGGAGATTCTACAACAACCTAGTATCTAGCATGAATCAGTGATGTGTATCGAGCGTTCTAATTGTTGGATGACTCCATATCTAGAGTATCTGGCAGATGACGTACTTCCTTCGGATCAGATGCTGGCTAAGAAAGTGAAGTATAAAAGTTCTAATTTTGTGCTTATTGATGGTGATCTTTATCGAAGGGCTTTCTCATCTCCATTATTGAAGTGTTTGATTCCATCCGAGGCCAAATATACCCTTCGATAAGTTCATGAAGGTATCTGTGACGATCACATGGCAGCAAAGTCCTTAGCCTACAAAGTACTTCGATAGGGTTATTATTGGCCCACAATTTTTAAGGAGACTACTGAGTACGTGAAGAAGTGTCAGAAGTGCCAATTGAATAGTTTGATCCCACATCAGCTACTAAAAGAGCTATATTCGATTTTATCTCCTATACCTTTTGCTATTTGGGGGGTAGATATACTGGATCCATTGTCGAAAGCTAAAGGTCAGGTCAGTTTTGTTATAGTAGCAATTGATTATATGACCAAGTGCATGGAAGCAAAGCCACTTAGATTGATAACCGAGCAAGAATGTTTAAAGTTTTTAAAGGAGTCTATAATGTTTCATTTCGGAATGCCTAAGGTGGCGATCTCAGACAACGGACGTCAGTTTGTGGGATCAAGGTTTGAAGCATTTTTGAAGGAATTGGGGATCCAGCACAGAAGGACTTTGATAGCTCATCTACAGTCTAATGGGCAGGTTGAAGTAACTAACAGAACGCTTTTAAATGGGATCAAGCGAAGATTGGATGAGGCGAAGGGAAGATGGCCAGAGGAGCTGCTCAGCGTATTATGGGCTTATCGGACTACTACGAGGACTACAACAGGAGATTCACCTTTCAGGTTGGCTTATGGTACAGATGTCGTAGTCCTTGTGGAGATTGGATCTACAAGTCTTCGGGTCAGTCAGTTTAAGGAGATATATAATGATGAAGGGCTGAAGGTCAGTATGGACTTACTTGAAGAAGTCAGAGAAAGAGCCTTGATAAAGTTGGCAGCTTATCAGTGATGTGTAGCTAAGCATTATAACAAAGGGGTAAAGCTTCGAAGGTTTGAAGTGGGAGATCTCGTTCTTAGAGAAGTCAAAGCTTCTATGCCTCAGAATTTGGGAAAGTTGATCCCCAATTGGGAAGGTCCTTACGAAGTTATCGAAGTACCGAAGCCAAGAACTTATCGATTGAGAGCTTTAGATGGATCGGAAATAAAGAATACTTGGCATGCCGGTTGGCTTCAGAAGTATTTTCAGTAGAGACAGTGTCGATCTACCGAAGTTTGTAAATATTTGAATCATCATCAATAAAAGAAGTCTTTGCTCCATTTGATGTTCTGTTCATTAGTGTTTTTATGGCGTTCGGAGGTTCGGTTGGAACCATTCGTCTTAAAGGTGGCGAATCGATTTGATTATGGAATTTTTTAGTCCCTTCGTTGGTAAACAAAGTTCTTATGGCGTTCGGAGGTTCGGTTGGAACCATTCGTCTTAAAGGTGGCGAATCAGTTTGATTATGGAATTTGTTAGGCCCTTCGTTGGTAAACAAAGTTCTTATGGCGTTCGGATGTTCGGTTGGACTTATTCGACCATTCAATGGCGAAACACGTTGATTGGAGGTTTCATGGAATTTGTTAGGCCCTTCGTTGGTAAACAAAGTTCTTATGTTGATTGGAGGTTAGGATGGATTTATTCGACCATTCGATGGCTGTAAGACCCGAACTTTTATAAATAAAGATGAATTTTCTATAAATATCATTTTTAAATATTATGGAGTGAAATTGATATAATGTTATAGTTGTGGGAAATATTTATAAATTTTGTAAAGTACGCAAGTTGCTATATAATATTCTATTGGTCGGAGAATATTCGTACGACGACACAATCATTGGTGGACCCTATAACAGAATTATTGTCGAATTAAGAAAACGACAAAAATACTTTATGAAAATAACGGCGGAAGTTTTACCATTAATACTGTTGAACTACTCGGTAGTAAAAGTACAGTAATTCACATGGTTGCATAGTAGCACACGGTATTGATTATTGATGCTTACGTGATAAGTCACTCAGTTTTATTTTATTGGTATTATTAATGTAATAAAACATAAAAGCTTTTTATATAAAACAGAATACTTTTATAAAGTTATTCGTTTTATTAGGCTAATAGTAAAATCTTTTTATATAAAACATAATATTTTTATAAAATTATCTGTTTTATTAGACAATAATTATAATATATTATATTTTATTATGCATAGTATTTGCATAGTGCCTGCATAGTGTTTGCATAGTAAAATCTTTTATAAAGTTATTCGTTTTATTAGATTATAAATAGAATATATTATATTTTATTTAAAAGATTTTGCTTTGAATATGGACCGTCAGATTAAAGTAAATCAATCTAGACCGTTCATGAGTTAGTTACTATGCAGTCCATTTTTCTATAAATAGAAGTTTATTCCTTCATTATTTTCTTACGAATTCACTGAAACTCTAGAGAGAGAAACTATAGAGAGAAAGAAGAAAAGTATTCTGCTACTTCACTACTCCGATATCAAGTTTCTTTTACGGTAAGGGATATTATTTGTTATACTCGTAAAGGGTATTCTTTCTTTCTTATTCATGAAGAGAACTTCTGTTATTCTATTTTTTATTATTCTGTTGGAATAACCTGTATACGTGGGCTACCCTATACTTGGTGAAATTCTTCTGTTATTACATTATTTATTATTCTGTCGGAATATTCTGTCTGTGCTTTACGCCGGACCTGGTTCTATTATTTATTATTCTGTCGGAATATCCTGTCAGTGCTTTACGCCGGACCTGGTTCTATTATTTATTATTCTGTCGGACCTGGTTCCTTTATTTATTATTCTGTCGGAATATCTTGTCGGTGCGTTTACGCATGACCTGGTTCCATTATTTATTTTCCTGTTGGAATAATCTGTCTGTGCGGTCTATCACATGCATGGTGATTTCTTTTGTTATTCCATTCTTTATTATATTCAGTTGGTTAAAGTTTTGACTTTTATACTCTATGAAATTAGTGGAATATCCTTGATATTTGCGCTTCATCCAGTATCTTTTTATGAAAATATTCTTCCGAGCATTCTTGAATTTTACTCCACAAAGCAGTATCATGTTGACAATTTGGACGTTATTGGTTCATGGATAAATTAATTTTTAAACTTGTTTTATTGAATTCTTATATCATTGTCACCATCCTCATGTTTATATTCTGTTGAAAGTCATCTGTGGCCTGTAGTGCATAGATGGACTTGGTATAATTATGACCAGGGATTATTCGGTATAATCATGACCGTAATGTTACAAATGATGTGGTAAAAGTCCTCATTGGCCCGTAGTGCATTGATGGACAGTGATTGGCATGATCATGACCATTAATGAATACACAAATATTCTTGGCCCGTAGTGCATGGATAATTGTGGTCGTTATACTAAAGAATATCCTTGGCCGTAGTACAGGGGTGATTCGATGATGTGAATTATTTTTTAAGCTGAGTCCCAGCGATAAAAGTCATGAAAAACCTTTTAAATCATAGAAGATAGTAGATTTTATTCTCTACTTGACTCTTCTAATGGGTTGCTTGTTCCGCTGCAGTTAAACTTGATGTTTGTTATATTGCATCAGTTTAATACTGTTTAAGGCTAATGATAATTTATTCTGCATTATCTTAGTCATAATATTTCTTACTGGGCTAGTTGAGCTCACCCTTTCTTTCATTGTTCTCTTCAAGAAATGAGAATATAGCTGGAACGAGTCGGGGAACGGAGTGATAGACCAGATAATAGTATTAGTAGTCCTCACTATTCTATTAAATAGTGTGACAATAAATGTAACGAGGACTTATTTTGAGAGTGGATATTGTCTAGAAGACAGTATTTGTATTAAAACTCACAGCTCTCTTATCATATATTAACGATTGTATTTGTATTCTGTACCATGTATTTAGCGACTCAGAATAGGTGATGTATACCTATTTTGGGGGCGTCACAATGGCAAATTGGATTGTTGTAGATCTGTCTCACACTTCGATAACGAATAAGTATTTCATTACTTTATTACCTAATTTTATTTAAGTGTTGAGTTCGTATTATGTTATTACTTAATTTTGCTTGTTGTTTAGTTTGATTGATTATTAACTAACAGTTCGAGCCAAGTTTAAAAGGAGCTTGTACATTTTTTAAATTGATTGATGGTGAACTATTGACAAGAAATAATCACAAAGGAGTAATAAGGGATAAAGTTGATATTATCTCATTAATATAAAGTTGATTACAAAATGAAGATAGAAATTTTTACAAAAAGTCCTAAAGCTATAGGAAGAAAGTCATCTTCAGGCCTTATCATCATCTTCCCCTTCTAAATAGTCGAGGAGTTTGGGGTCTACCGAAGCTGCAACAAGATTTGCCTTGCCTTTGCTTCGGCATACCTCGTATCCTTCAGAGTACATAAGAACAATTTCCTCATTCAGCTCAGCTGATTTTCGGTAATCTTCCTGGATCTTCTTGCGCAGGTCTTTAGTCAAGGGTGGACCCAGCTCTTTAAGTGCTCGTAACTTCTCTTGAAGCTTACAACGTTTGGCCAGATGTCTTTCTTCTTTAGCTTGGACATCGTTGACCTGCTTCGCCAAGCTCAGGTTGGCCTGAGCGAGATCTTCATTCTTCTTTCTTAATACTTCATTTTTCTGCACTAAGTCGACATTCATATCAACTGTTGTTCGATGAACGGCCTTGGATGTCTCCAGTTCTTCTTTAACTTTGTCAAGTTCCTTCCGAAGGCCTTCATTATTGAAAAGAACATCTCCATTTTGAATTCTTGCCTTTGCCAGAGCATACTTAAGAATTGCATTCTCTCTCCGGGCAGCATCTTCTTCGGCTTCAGCTTCTTTGTATTTGGGACGGAGGCGCCCGAAGATACCGTTTGCCTACAGATGATCAGTGTTAGTCAATTAGTTTCAAATAGATGGGCAGGAATGTAAATGGATATGACAGATAGCAACTTACTTTGGCCTGGTAATTCATTCCCTCGTCAATCAGGTCCATGGTGGAGCTATTGCCGAATCGATGGTCATCGGTATCACGGACGAAGGAATTGTAGAATTGAAAGGGGAAGTTTTCGTTGAGGCGGAATCAAAGTCATAACACTAATTATATTGAGGACAGTTGTTCAAGGATTTGAACATTTGATCTATCTCATTCTGAAGATTCTGAATTGACCGCTCTTGATTAATCCTCCTCTCCTCATTTGATGCTATGAATTTGGACAACAATTCCACTACCCCTGAATTATCTGTCTCAGTATTGGATCTATGTATTGAGGACCATAGGTTGAAGTGGTGATGAGTTGTTCCATCTGGTGTTAAAAATTGTGACTCGATATTTCTTGACTCGTCATCCTCTCCTCTTGGTTTGCTATGATCTTTGACATGAATTCCTCCAAGTTTGACTTTTCTTCTTGCAATGGAAATTGACATGAGAATTCCAAAGTGTATGTTGGATTTAGAGCAGAGTATTGATCTTCATAATTGAAACTCCACGAAGAATCCGGGTGATACCCCCAATCTTGATGATAGTTGTTGGAATAGACATAATTGTTGGAGTAATCACCACCACACTGTACCGGCTCAAAACTGATGGCGCATTGATGACTCAGATGATTTCCAACACAATAATCACAAGTAACCGCCACACTTTGACGACGTTGTGCTGCAAAAGCGTCCAACTTCCTCGAAAGTGTCTCAATCTGTGCTGATAATGCAAAAAATGTATTAAGTCCATCAATTCCTGTGTCCCTTGGTGGAGTTATATTTGTGTATGGCCATTGATAATTGCATCCATCCATGGTACCTGAAAAGAAAGAAAAATAGGGAGAGAATTAAATAAAAAGAAAAAAAATCTAGTTACGCACAACACGCAAGTATACGTGGTAAACAAGTAATAAAGTATAAGTACAGTATCGTTCCCACGAGGAATTGTTTAATAAAAATTACCAAGTACTAACCCATAACCAACTCAATCTTATTTAAACGAATGAATTTAATGTTATAAATTAAATTATTTAACTAAACTAATTCTAATTACCACTAATTAAAAATCAGATTATAGAGATTTAAGATCACAACTTCACTTATTGTTTCATTTAAGTTAACACACTTCTCATTAATTATTTTCTATCCTGAATTGTTAATCAAGAACACTAAAGCAGATAAAACCACCTCTCGATGCATAATACCTGTAAGACCCCAACTTTTATAAATAAAGAAGAATTTTCTATAAATATCATTTTTGAATATTATGGAGTTAATTTGATATAATGTTATAGTTGTGGGTAATATTTATAAATTTTGCAAAGTACGCAAGTTGTTATATAATATTCGATTGGTCGGGAAATATTCGTTTTAACAGGGAATATTCGTACAACGACACAATCATTGGTGGACCCCACAACGGAATTATTGTCGGATTGAGAAAACGACAAAAATATTTTATTAAAAATAACGGCGAAAATTTTACCATTGTTACTGTTGAACTACTCGGTAGTAAAAGTACAGTAATACGTGTGGTTGCATAGTAGCACACAGTATTGATTATTAATGCTTATGTGAGAAGTCACTCAGTTTGATTCAATTATTGTCAGTTAATAATATGAATTATTTAGCGATAATGACGTTTTGTTTTATTCGTATTATTAACGTAATAAAACAGAAACATCTTTTTATATAAAACAGAATACTTTATTAAAGTTATTCTATAAATAGAATATATTATATTTTATTTAAAAGATTTTTCTTTAAATATGGACCGTCAGATTAAAGTAATCAATCTGGACCGTTCATGGATTAGTTACTATGCATTCTATTTTTCTATAAATAGCAGCTCATTCCTTCATTATTTCTTACGAATTCACTGAACTCTAGAGAGAGAAACTATAGAGAGAAACTATAGAGAGAGAGAAGAAGAGTATTCTGCTACTTAACTACTTCCTTATTTCAGCTCGTCTTTAAAACGGTAAGGGGTGTTATTCTTTCTTATTCATGAAGAGAACTGTTGTTATTCCATTTCTTATTATTCTATTGGAATAACCTGTATACGTGGTCTACCCTATACTTGGTGACATTCTTCTATTATTCTGTTGGAACATCCTGTCTGTGTGTTTTACACCGGACCTGGTTCCGTCTTGTTATTATTCTGTTGGAACATCCTGTCTGTGTGTTTTACACCGGACCTGGTTCCATTATTTATTATTCTATCGGAATATCATGTCTGTGCGTTTACGCCGGACCTGGTTCCGTCTTGTTATTATTCTGTTGGAACATCCTGTCTGTGTGTTTTACACCGGACCTGGTTCCATTATTTATTATTCTGTCGGAATATCCTGTCTGTGCGTTTACGCCGGACCTGGTTCCATTATTTATTCTGTTGGAATAACCTGTTTGTGCGGTCTATCGCATGCATGGTGATTTCTTTTGTTATTCCATTCTTTATTGTACTCAATTGGTTAAGTTTTGACTTCTATACTCCATGAAATTTGTGGAATATCCTTGATAATTGCGTTTCATCCAGTATCTTTTCATGAAAATATTCTTCTAAGTATTCTTGAATTTTACTCCATAAAGCAGTATCATGTTGACAATTTGGACGTTGTTAATTCTTGGATAAATTAATTCTTGAACTTGTTTTATTGAATTCTTATATCATTGTCATCATCCTCATGTTTATAAAATGTTGAAAGTCATCTGTGGCCTGTAGTGTATAGATGGACTTGGTATGATTATGACCAGGGATTATTCGGTATAATCATGACCGTAATGTTACAAATGATGTGGTAAAAGTCCTCATTGGCCGTAGTGCATTGATGGACAGTTGTTGGCATGATCATGACCATTAATGAATATACGAATATCCTTGGCCGTAGTGCAGGGGTGATTCGATGATGTGAATTATTTTATTAAGCTGAGTCTCAGCGATCACAGTGTTGGAAAATCTTTTAAATCATAAAAGATAGTAGAGTTTATTTTCTACTTGACTCTTTTAATGGATTGCTTGTTCCGCTGCAGTTAAACTTGATGTCTATTATATTTTATCAGTTTAACATTGTTGAAGGCTAATGATAATTTATTCTGCATTATCTTAGTCATGATATTTCTTACTGGGCTAGTTCAGCTCACCCTTTCTTTCACTGTTCTCTTCAGGAAATGAGAACGTAGCTGGGGCAAGTCGGGGAACGGAGTGATGGTCTGAATGATAGTATTAGTTAGTAGTCCTCACTATTCTATGTAATGGTGTGTTAATAAATGTAATGAGAACTCCTTTTGAGTATGAATACTCTCTAGAAGATAATATTTGTATTCAAACACACAGTTTATGTTTTGTCGTATTGTACACGACAGTTGTATTAGTAAGTTGTATTTGTATTTTGTACTATGTATCTGACGACCCAAGATGGGTGATGTATACCTAATTTTGGGGGCGTCACAGTTGGTATCAGAGCTTAGGGATATGATCCCTGGCTAAGATGTGAGAATAGAACTAGGAGGGGAGAGGCGGGGAATTCCTTCGCTAGTATGACCTACCTAAGTTTATTTTCATGGTATTTAATTGGTCGGTCATAATATAAGGATAATATATGACATATCAATTAACTTTTATTTTGTGGCAGTATCTGAAAATGGCATCTGAGAATGTTGAGAATAGCAATGGAGCACAGACGATTATTGATTCACCACATATCAATAATCAGGATAATGTTCATCAGGAAGGTGACAATCCTCATGCAAACAACAACACTGACCAGATGATGAATGATGGAACGTTCAGAGGTTTTATACAATTCATGCAACAACGGGTGAAAGCGGCTCCTGTCCACAACGTAGGTGGAAATACTGGAAACTCTCAGGCGGTCACCGCTAAACAGTTTAAGGAGCTGGGACCACCGGAGTTTAAGGGAGAACCCAAACCACTTGTAGCTGAAACATGGATAAAGCAGATCACCAAGATATTTGATGTCTTGGGTTGCTCCGAGGAGCAAAAGGTTCCCTTTGCCGCCTTTATGTTGCGAGGAGAGGCAGATTACTGGTGGGAATCGATAAAGCGTACTCAACCTGCCGCACTGAAGATGTCTTGGGAGAAGTTCCAAGAGCTGTTTAGCGACAAATACTTTCCCGAGAGTATTCGTCACATGAAGGAGGTGGAGTTCATCAAATTGGAGCAGAATAATATGACCGTGTCGCAGTACGAGGCAAAATTTACGGAGTTATCCCGGTTTGCGTCCCACCTAGTGGATAATGAAGAAAGAATGACGCGGATGTTTTTAAGAGGTTTGAAGCCGGAGATACGTCAATATCTTGTTTCTCATAAATTATGTTTGTATTCAGATGTTGTAAATAGGGCTCAGTTGGTGGTGCGCGATAACGAGACAACGCAACCAAAAGAGAGCAGCCGACAAAATGATAATACTAGTGAAAGCAGTCATCGAAGCGGTGACAACAAGCGTGGAGGGAATCAACAGGCCAGAAATGGTAACCACTTCGATGGTAATCAGGGCCAAAATAATAAGAATGGGCATTTCAAGAAGAGGAGATTCAACAATGATGGAAAGACGTCAGCACCAGCACCTGTCGTTAAGGAAGGAGAACGACCACCTATCATATATTTCAAATGCGGAGGGGAGGGGCACATCAGTCCAAACTGCGCGATGCCGTCCAAAGCATGTTATAATTATGGAAGAGAAGGTCATTTAGCCCGATTTTGTCGTTTACCGAAGACAGCTAGGATGGAGGCACCAAAGGCCGTCCCAGAAAAGTCAAAACCGGTTGTGCAAGGGAGAGCGTTTGTTGTGAACTCCCAGAAAGCAAGGAACCCGAATGAGGTCATCACGGGTAAGCTTATCATAAACTCTAACGAAGTCTATACTTTATTTGATACCGGTTCTACCCATTCTTTTATTTCTCCTACTTGCGCTCATCGATTAAATTTGATTCCGGAGAAATTAGACTTTGACTTAGCAGTTGAAACTCCATTGGGAGAAACCTTCATTACATCCACGGTTTATAAGTCTTGTTTGGTTCAAGTTGGTTGTGACGCCCCCAAAATAGGTATACAACACCCATTCTGAGTCGCCAAATACATGGTACAGAAAGCAAACTACAACTTCAATAATACAATTGTCGTGCAAAATACGACAACACATACTGTGAGTTTAAATACAAATATTGTCTTCTAGACAATATCCACACTCAAATAAATCCTCATTACAATTATTCAAACACTATTTTACAGAAATAGTGAGGACTGCTAAAACATCTTTCTAGAACCATCACTCCATACCCCGACTAGATCCTGCTATGTTCTCACCTCCTGAGAAGAAAAATGGAATAAAAAGGAAAAGGGTGAGCTCAACTAGCCCAGTAAAGAATATTATGACTAAGATAATATACAAACAAATTATCGTTAGTCTTCAACAGGGAAAAATCTGATAGAATATAATCGACAACAAGTTTTAGATCAACAACTGCAGCGGAAACAACAAACCATTAGAAGAGTCAAGTAGAGAAAGAATTCTACTATCTTCTAAGATTTAAAAGTCTATCATCAATATTTTATCCCTGTAACATCAATTAATAATCATCTTTATCCAAATATTCATCTTTGCACTACAGGCCAAAGATATTCATTTGTATCACCTGTCAGTCATGTTCATCTCAACACCTGTTCATCTTTGCACTACAGGCCAAAGATATTCATCAAGTAATCATACATCTTTGCACTACAGGCCAAAGATATTCAGTAATATCATCATTTAGGACTGAGGATGATGAAAAATATCTTAAAGAGAACGAATCCAGTGAGACAGAAGGACAAATATTAGGGATTCGTATAACAGTTTATCCAAGATCAATAATACTTCATAATAATCAATTGTGAAGCAGAATTCAAAAATAAAGATCAAAACATGGATACAATCAAAGATAGTAACCATAATAGACATCTTGGACAAAAAGGAAAAATTTTATTTTTCGGTGAATAGTGCCGTATTCGTGAATAGTGCCGTATACGTGAATAGTAACGTATACGTGAATAGTAACCCCGACACAAAAAGTTCTAAATTTGATAAAAACTCATATCAATATTTCAGCACAATGATATTGAAGAAGATAATATCATTTAAGAAGAAAATAATATCCCTTACCTCAAGATATCAGTACTTCTGGTCGGAATACCGGTATAAGGCTGAAAGAAACTTGCTCTGATGAATAGAAACTCTCAAAGTATCTAAATACTCACAAAATACACTCAATAATCTAGAGAGAGAAAGAGAGAAAACTTGTTTCTGGTGTGATTTTCAATTCTAACTTAGCCCTCTATTTATAGAAAAATTTTAGTAGGTTTGACCTGCAACCTGATGGCTTTACCTGCTACTATTCCCACCCACCACATTTGAAATATAATTCAGCACATTTCTTCACCAACCACAAGTGGGGCCCACCAATTCTAGAATTTTTCATCAAAATGATAAACTCCGAAAATTCAACAATTTCTGAACCAGTCATCTCGTAAAATTCATAATAAATCATACGTTCATTTTTAACGGTTCAAAATTTGTGGACATATACTCAACTTATATATGTATAACATATCCAAAAATTACCACGATCCAACGGTCGGATTAAAAATTATAACACCCGCAATATTTCTCAAAAACCCTGATTTGATTTTTAATACCTCCATTCCGATAAAAATACTGATAAAACAACTCAACATTAACTCCTTCATTTTTAACCACAAAAATATATCCCTCATTTATATCCACATAAAATAAATATTTCCTTATCATATGAATCAATAATTAATTATTCACAAATAATATTACAGAATCACATTTATGACAACCAGGCCGTTCCCAGGAAAGAGGGGGCTTTCCAATAAGGATTTCTCCTTACTGGCGCGCAATTAGATGACCAAACCTCTCCTTAGACAGAACTTTCTAGACATTGCCAATAATGTTATCTAATAATATTATTCAAATAATATGAATTATTGATCTGATAATGGAAAATACTGTGCAGCAACAATTATTGAAACAACAATAATATAAAATATCAATGCAACAATTATTGAATCAATAAAATAAAATATTGAACAATAACTACTGTAACAATTATTGAGTAGTGCCTTCTTACGTAAGAATCAATAATTGGTGCAATACCGCGTGCTACTGTATTTTAACCACCGGGTATTCTAACAGTATTAACGGTAACAACTACGCCGTTATTTATACTTGTCATTTTCTTCATCCAATCGCTTTCCGTTATGGGGCCCACACAAGGCTGCGCCGTCGTACGAATATTCCCCGGCAGCAAGAATATTCCACGACCAAACGAATATTCCCCGACAAAATGAATATTTTATAACCACTTGCTTATTTTGTAAAATTTGCACATTTCACCCATAACCAAAGTATTATATCAAATTAGCCCCTTATTATTCACAATAATATTTAGAGAAAATTTGATTTTATTCATTAATAAGTTGGGGTCTTACAACCTCCCCTCCTTATGAAATTTCGTCCTCGAAATTGACGTACGTACCTGATGTTTCAAAAAGGTGAGGATACCTCGCTTTCATTTCTGATTCCAACTCCCAGGTCATTTCTTCAATAGCATGGTTTCTCCACAAAACCTTAACTTGTGGTATAACCTTCGTGCGTAGGACATGCTCTTTCCTATCCAAGATCTTAACAGGTACCTCCTCGTACGTTAAATCTTCAGCTATCTCGTCTGGTTCTAACTCAATAATGTGGTTCGGGTCTTTAACATATTTACGAAGCATAGATATGTGAAAAACATTATGAACACGAGACATGCTTGGAGGTAATGCGAGTCTATATGCCACATTTCCTATTCGCTCAAGAATCTCAAATGGACCAACAAATCTTGGATTGAGCTTTCCTCTCTTCCCAAATCTTGTAACTCCCTTCCATGGTGCAACACGTAATAATACATGATCCCCAATATTAAATTTCCCGTCCTTCCAATGAAGATCCGCATAACTCTTTTGTCGATCCTGTGCCGTTTGTATACGTTGTCGAATCGTTTGGATCTTCTCTGTAGTAATGCGTACCAACTCTGGTCCCAACAATGTTGCTTCACCCACCTCGTCCCAGCATACTGGAGAACGACATTTTCTTCCTTACAACGCCTCGAATGGAGCCACACCTATGCTCGCCTGATAACTGTTGTTGTAGGAGAATTCCACCAATGGTAGGTACTTATCCCAACTCCCTTTGAGATCTAGGACACAAAGTCTTAATAGATCTTCAAGAGTTTGAATAGTCCTCTCTGATTGTCCGTCCGTTTGAGGATGGTATGCCGAACTGAATCGTAAATCCGTGCCTATAGCTTTCTGCAAGCTAACCCAAAATCGTGAAGTGAATCTTGGGTCACGATCCGAAACTATGGATACTGGCATGCCATGCAATCTCACAATCTCGTTCACGTACATACTAGCAAGACGTTCAAGGGAATAAGTCTCACGTATCGGCAAGAAATGAGCGGATTTGGTTAATCTATCAACAATAACCCAAATCGCATCTATGCCTTGAGAAACCTTGGGAAGACCCGTAACAAAATCCATAGTAATGTGTTCCCACTTCCATTTCGGGATCTCAAGTGGTTGCAATGGACCCTTTGGCACTTGATGCTCCGCCTTTACACGTTGACAAGTTAAACACCTTGAGATAAACTCCGCGATCTCTCTTTTCATATTGCTCCACCAAAATGTATGTCGAAGATCGTGATACATTTTGGTACTCCCAGGATGGATTGCAAACGGTGTGTTGTGTGCCTCCATCATTATTCTATGCTTCAAGTCAAAATCGTTAGGAACACAAAGTCTGGAGTTGACTCGAAGTATTCCTTCTTCATCGATTCTTGCTTCTGGAATAGCACCTTCTTGCACTTTCTTCTTCATACGCATCAGCTCCATGTCCGTAGCTTGAGCAGCTTTAACTTTATCGATTAAAGTCGGTTCTACTCGTATATTTGATATCATCATGTGGGTACTTGGAGCCTTCATCTCTATCTCCATCCTTTGTAAGTCATACAAAATGGGCCTTTGTGTTAACAATATTGCACTCGTACCCGCATATGATCTTCTACTCAATGCGTCAGCTACTACGTTTGCTTTTTCAGGATGATATTGGATGATATGATCGTAATCTTTCAACAGCTCGAGCCAACGTCGCTGCCGCATGTTGAGTTCCTTTTGGGTGAAGAAATATTTGAGGCTTTTATGATCTGTATAGATCTCCACTTTCTCCCCATACAGGTAGTGTCTCCAGATCTTCAACCCCAAAAACAACTGCTGCCAACTCCAAATCTTGAGTAGGATAATTCCTCTCATATTCTTTGAGTTGTCGTGAGGCATAGGCTATGACTTTCCCATGTTGCATGAGAACACATCCTAACCCTTTGCATGAAGCATCGCTGTAGATAACAAATCCATCCGAACCAGATGGTATTGTCAGAACAGGTGCCGAAATGAGTCTCCTCTTGAGTTCTTGGAAACTCTTCTCGCATTCCTCACTCCATACAAATTTTGTATCTTTTCGAGTCAACTGCGTTAATGGAATAGCGATTCGAGAATATCCTTCAACGAATCTCCGATAATAACCAACTAAGCCTAAAAAGCTACGTATT
Source organism: Panax notoginseng (assembly GCA_016801055.1). Classification (NCBI taxonomy): domain Eukaryota; kingdom Viridiplantae; phylum Streptophyta; class Magnoliopsida; order Apiales; family Araliaceae; genus Panax; species Panax notoginseng. The sequence continues at coordinate 228,448,761 of CM029014.1, forward strand.
TCGATTACTGACTTAGGTTGCTCTCAACTGTGACTCATATCCCAATCTTGGATAGCACGTCACAATGACACCTATCAGTTTACTACCGCACGAATATGGCGTCCCCTACGGAGAGTCTGGCTTTAGTGCATTTCACAAAGGAAGTCACCAGATAAAGGCTCGGGTACAAACTTCTACAGTTAGGTTTTTAACTCCTGAAGTTCAATAGGAGCCATTCGATTTTTAGAAGTGAGTTTTGTACCAGATTCAAAGATGATACAAATTTTAATATCACGCGTAGGCCAAGAAATTCTTCAGGAAATACGTCAGAAAACAAACAACAGAAATATCACTCAAATCTGACGTATTTTTGTTCAAGTCCATGACATAGCTAAGTAAGCTTGACATCCGATTTTTAATAAACGGATGACTTTACGGCTTGATATGAAAGAGTTTGACTTCAATGGTTTGGTTGCTTGAATTCGAATAACAGGTTGCTTAGGAATATGAAAACTAACAACCTTACAAAAGCAATCAATTTTGGCATGATGAGTAGTTAACCAATCAATTCCTAAAATCACATCAAAAGCAAGTATCTTTAAAGAGATAAGATCAACAGGTAATGTGATAGTGTCAACTTGGATCATGCAAGATTTATAAACAGTGGACCTAACGGAGTTTCAACAGATAAGTCAAAGTCCAATTTCTCCGGAGTCAAGTTTAAACGTTGAGCACAAGCAGGAGAGATAAAAGAATGGGTAGAACCGGTATCTAGTAAAGTATAAACTTCGCAAGAATTCAAGATTAGCTTACCCGTGATCACCTCGTTCGGGTTTCTCGCGTTTTGGCCAGTAACGACAAACGCCCTTCCAAGAACCGCTGATTTCGACTTATCCGGGACAGCTTTTGGAGTCACCATCCCCGCTAAACTTGGTTTTGCTACCGTACACTCTCGAGCTATATGACCCTCCTTTCCACAGTTATAACATACCTTGGATTGTTGTGGACAGTTTGGGCTGATATGTCCCTCTTTTCCACATTTGTAACATACGACCGGTGGTCGTTCTCCTCCCCTAGAAACAGTTGATGTTTGTGCTGACGTCTTCACATTATCATTGTTGTACCTTCTCTTCTTGAAATCTCCTCCCGACTCGCTCCTTCTATTATCACGACCACGATTACCACCAGAGTGGTTACCGCTTTTGTCCGAATATTTTCCTCCCTGCTGGTTTTCATTGCTTCGATGACTGCCGCCACCGGTATGACCCTGGTTGTGGTCCCTCGGTTGCACATACTCATTATCTCGCTCTAATAATTGAGCCCTATTTACAACATCTGAATATAAAGAAAATTTATAAGAGATAAGATATTGTCGAATCTCGGGTTTTAGACCTCTCAGAAACATCCTTGTCATTCGTTCCTCATTTTTGACCAAATGAGGTGCAAACCTGGATAACTCTGCAAACTTCGCCTCGTACTGGGACACCGTCATGTTGTTTTGTTCCAGTCTGATAAACTCTACCTCCTTCATATGACGAATACTTTCAGGAAAGTACTTGTCATTGAACAGTTTTTGAAATGTTTCCCAGGACATGTTGAGTGCGTCAGGCTGGGTACGCTTCACAGACTCCCACCAGTAGTCTGCCTCACCGCGGAACATAAAGGTGGCGAATGGAACCTTTTGTTCCTCCGTGCATCCCAAGACATCGAATATCTTGGTAATTTGCTTGACCCACGTTTCCGCCATGATCGGATCCGGCTTTCCCTTAAATTCTGGTGGTCCCAATTCTTTGAATTGCTTAGCTGTGACAAACCGCGCGTTATCATTTCCACCCGTATTCTGCACACGAGTCTCCCTCGTCTGATTTTGCATGAACTGCAAAAAGCTCCTAAACATTCCATCATTCATCGTTTGCTCGGTAACGTTGTTTACAGGAGGAATATTGCCTTCCTGTTGCACGTTCCCCTGGGTGGTGATCAAAGGTGTCTCCACGGTCTGATTTACTCCATTATTAACGTTCTCAGCTGCCATTCTTAAATACTGCCATAAAACAAGGGTTAATAGTCATGTCATATATTATCCCTATACTCTGACCGACCAAATAAACACCAAATAAACTTAGTCAAGTCATACTAGTGAAGGAATTCCCCGTCTCTCCCCTCCTAGTTCTTGTCTCACATCTCAGCCAGGGATCATATCCCTAAGCTCTGATACCAACTGTGACGCCCCCAAAATAGGTATACAACACCCATTCTGAGTCGCCAAATACATGGTACAGAAAGCAAACTACAACTTCAATAATACAATTGTCGTGCAAAATACGACAACACATACTGTGAGTTTAAATACAAATATTGTCTTCTAGACAATATCCACACTCAAATAAATTCTCATTACAATTATTCAAACACTATTTTACAGAAATAGTGAGGACTGCTAAAACATCTTTCTAGAACCATCACTCCATACCCCGACTAGATCCTGCTATGTTCTCACCTCCTGAGAAGAAAAATGGAACAAAAAGGAAAAGGGTGAGCTTAACTAGCCCAGTAAAGAATATTATGACTAAGATAATATACAAACAAATTATCGTTAGTCTTCAACAGGAAAAAATCTGATAGAATATAATCGACAACAAGTTTTAGATCAACAACTGCAGCGGAAACAACAAACCATTAGAAGAGTCAAGTAGAGAAAGAATTCTACTATCTTCTAAGATTTAAAAGTCCATCATCAATATTTTATCCCTATAACATCAATTAATAATCATCTTTATCCAAATATTCATCTTTGCACTACAGGCCAAAGATATTCATTTGTATCACCTGTCAGTCATGTTCATCTCAACACCTGTTCATCTTTGCACTACAGGCCAAAGATATTCATCAAGTAATCATACATCTTTGCACTACAGGCCAAAGATATTCAGTAATATCATCATTTAGGACTGAGAATGATGAAAAATATCTTAAAGAGAACGAATCCAGTGAGACAGAAGGACAAATATTAGGGATTCGTATAACAGTTTATCCAAGATCAATAATACTTCATAATAATCAATTGTGAAGCAGAATTCAAAATTAAAGATCAAAACATGGATACAATCAAAGATAGTAACCATAATAGACATCTTGGACAAAAAGGAAAAATTTTATTTTTCGGTGAATAGTGTCGTATTCGTGAATAGTGCCGTATACGTGAATAGTAACGTATACGTGAATAGTAACCCCGACACAAAAAGTTTCAAATTTGATAAAAACTCATATCAATATTTCAGCACAATGATATTGAAGAAGATAATATCATTTAAGAAGAAAATAATATCCCTTACCTCAAGATATCAGTACTTCTGGTCGGAATACCGGTATAAGGCTGAAAGAAACTTGCTCTGATGAATAGAAACTCTCAAAGTATCTAAATACTCACAAAATACACTCAATAATCTAGAGAGAGAAAGAGAGAAAACTTGTTTCTGGTGTGATTTTCAATTCTAACTTAGCCCTCTATTTATAGGAAAATTTTAGTAGGTTTGACCTGCAACCTGATGGCTTTACCTGCTACTATTCCCACCCACCACATTTGAAATATAATTCAGCACATTTCTTCACCAACCACAAGTGGGGCCCACCAATTTTAGAATTTTCCATCAAAATGATAAACTCCGAAAATTCAACAATTTCTGAACCAGTCATCTCGTAAAATTCATAATAAATCATACGTTCATTTTTAACGGTTCAAAATTTGTGGACATATACTCAACTTATATATGTATAACATATCCAAAAATTACCACGATCCAACGGTCGGATTAAAAATTATAACACCCGCAATATTTCTCAAAAACCCTGATTTGATTTTTAATACCTCCATTCCGATAAAAATACTGATAAAACAACTCAACATTAACTCCTTCATTTTTAACCACAAAAATATATCCCTCATTTATATCCACATAAAATAAATATTTCCTTATCATATGAATCAATAATTAATTATTCACAAATAATATTACAGAATCACATTTATGACAACCAGGCCGTTCCCAGGAAAGAGGGGGCTTTCCAATAAGGATTTCTCCTTACTGGCGCGCAATTAGATGACCAAACCTCTCCTTAGACAGAACTTTCTAGACATTGCCAATAATGTTATCTAATAATATTATTCAAATAATATGAATTATTGATCTGATAATGGAAAATACTGTGCAGCAACAATTATTGAAACAACAATAATATAAAATATCAATGCAACAATTATTGAATCAATAAAATAAAATATTGAACAATAACTACTGTAACAATTATTGAGTAGTACCTTCTTACGTAAGAATCAATAATTGGTGCAATACCGCGTGCTACTATATTTTAACCACCGGGTATTCTAACAGTATTAACGGTAACAACTACGCCGTTATTTATACTTGTCGTTTTCTTCATCCAATCGCTTTCCGTTATGGGGCCCACACAAGGCTGCGCCGTCGTACGAATATTCCCCGGCAGCAAGAATATTCCACGACCAAACGAATATTCCCCGACAAAATGAATATTTTATAACCACTTGCTTATTTTGTAAAATTTACACATTTCACCCATAACCAAAGTATTATATCAAAGTAGCCCCTTATTATTCACAATAATATTTAGAGAAAATTTGATTTTATTCATTAATAAGTTGGGGTCTTACATTGGTACCCACACATTACCTGTCGATCTTATTTCATTAAAAATACTTGCATTTGACGTGATTCTAGGGATTGATTGGTTAACTACTCATCATGCAAAAATTGATTGTTTTCGTAAGGTTGTTAGCTTTCATATTCCTAATCGACCTATTATGCGAATTCAAGCAACCAAACCATTAAAATCAATCGCTGTTATCTCAAGCCATAAATCTATTCGTTTATTGAAAAACGGATGTCAAGCTTTCTTAGCTCATGTCACAGATCTAAACAAAAATACGTCAGCTTTGAATGATATTTCTGTTGTTAATAAATTTCCTGACGTATTTCTCGAAGAACTTCCTGACCTACCCCCAGAGCGTGAAATTGAATTTTGTATCGACCTTGAACCCGGTACAAAACCCATTTCCAAAGCCCCATATCGAATGGCTCCTATTGAACTTCAGGAGTTAAAGACCCAACTGCAGGAATTGTTAGACATTGGTTTTATTCGTCCTAGTACTTCTCCTTGGGGTGCTCCTGTTCTGTTCGTGAAGAAGAAAGATGGGAGTATGCGACTTTGTATTGATTATCGGGAGTTGAATCATGTCACCATCAAAAATAGGTACCCATTGCCACGTATTGATGACCTGTTTGACCAGTTGCAAGGAGCACAATTCTTTTCAAAGATCGATCTTCGTTCTGGATATCATCAGCTGAAGGTTAGAACTGAGGATATTCCAAAGACGGCTTTCAGAACTCGGTATGGACATTATGAATTCTTAGTTATGTCTTTTGGATTGACTAATGCTCCTGCTGCCTTCATGGATATGATGAACAGGGTATTCAAAGAATATTTGGATCACTTTGTAGTCATCTTTATCGATGACATCCTTGTTTATTCCAAAAGCCGTGAAGATCATGAGCAACACTTGAGGCTGGTACTCCAAAAGCTTCGTGAATACAAACTTTATGCCAAGTTGAAGAAATGCGAGTTCTGGCTGGAAGAGGTAGCATTCCTTGGGCACGTAGTATCAAGTCGTGGAATATCTGTTGACCCGACAAAGATTGAAGCTATTCAAAGCTGGGAGCAACCTAAATCAGTAACCGAAGTACGTAGCTTTCTCGGTCTAGCTGGTTATTATCGGAGATTCGTGGAAGGATTTTCTCGAATCGCTACTCCATTAACTCAGTTGACTCGAAAAGATACAAAGTTCGGTTGGAGCGAAGAATGTGAGAAGAGTTTTCAAGAACTCAAGAGGAGACTCATTTCAGCACCTGTTCTAACAATACCATCTGGCTCGGAAGGATTTGTCATCTACAGTGATGCTTCGAGCAAAGGGTTGGGATGCGTTCTCATGCAACATGGAAAAGTCATAGCCTATGCATCAAGACAACTCAAGGAATATGAGAGAAATTATTCTACTCATGATCTAGAGTTGGCAGTTGTTGTCTTTGCACTTAAAATTTGGAGGCATTACTTGTATGGGGAGAAGGTGGAGATCTTTACGGATCATAAAAGCCTCAAATATTTCTTCACTCAAAAGGAACTCAACATGCGACAACGACGTTGGCTTGAACTGTTGAAAGATTATGATCATACCATTCAATATCATCCTGGAAAAGCGAACGTGGTAGCTGACGCATTGAGTAGAAGATCATATGCAAGTACGAGTGCGATATTGTCAACACAAAGACCCATTTTGTGTGATTTGCAAAGGATGGAGATAGAGTTAAAGACTCCAGGGACCCATGTGATGATGACGAATATACTAGTAGAACCGACTTTAATCAATAAAGTTAAAGCTGCTCAAGCTACAGACCTGGAGCTGATGCGTATGAGGAAGAAAGTGCAAGAAGGTGCTATGCCGGAAGCAAGAATCGATGAAGAAGGAATACTTCGAGTCAACTCCAGACTTTGTGTTCCTAACAACCCTGATTTAAAGTATGAAATCATGATGGAGGCGCACAACACACCGTTTGCAATCCATCCTGGAAGTACCAAAATGTATCATGATCTTCGTCATACATTTTGGTGGAGCAATATGAAGAGAGAGATAGCGTTGTTTATCTCAAGGTGTCTAACTTGTCAACGAGTCAAAGCGGAGCATCAAGTACCAAAAGGTCCATTGCAACCACTTAAAATTCCAGAATGGAAGTGGGAGCACATTACCATGGATTTCGTTACCGGTCTTCCAAGGGTTTCTCAAGGTATTGATGCGATTTGGGTCATTGTTGATAGATTGACCAAGTCTGCTCATTTCTTACCGATACGAGAAACTACGTCTTGCTCGTATGTACATAAACGAGATTGTAAGACTGCATGGTATGCCAGTATCCATAGTTTCTGACCGAGACCCAAGATTCACTTCACGATTTTGGGTTAGTTTACAAAAAGCTATGGGCACGGAGTTACGATTTAGTTCAGCATATCATCCTCAGACGGACGGACAATCAGAGAGGACTATTCAAACTCTTGAAGATCTATTAAGACTCTGTGTCTTTGACTTCAAGGGAAGTTGGGACAAGTTCTTACCATTGGTGGAGTTTTCCTACAACAACAGTTATCAAGCAAGTATTGGCATGGCTCCATTCGAAGCATTATATGGAAGAAAATGTCGTTCTCCAGTATGCTGGGATGAGGTGGGTGAAGCAACATTGTTGGGACCGGAGTTGGTACGTATGACTACAGAAAAGATTCAAACGATCCGACAACGTATAAAAACCTCACAAGATCGACAAAAGAGTTATGCTGATCTTCATCGAAAGGACGTGGAATTTGATGTAGGAGATCATATGTTCTTACGTGTTGCTCCATGGAAAGGAGTTACGAGATTTGGAAAGAGAAGAAAGCTCAATCCTCGATTCATCGGTCCATTTTTAATCCTCGATCGAGTAGGAACTGTGGCTTATAGACTCGCTTTACCGCCAAGTATGTCTCGTGTTCATAACGTTTTTCACATATCCATGTTACGCAAATATGTGGAAGACCCGAACCACATTATTGAGTTAGAACCGGACGAAATAGCAGAAGATTTGACGTATGAAGAAGTTCCTGTTCAAATCTTAGATAAGAAGGAACATATTATACGCTCCAAGGTTATACCTCAAGTCAAAGTTTTGTGGAGAAACCACGATGTTGAGAAAATAACTTGGGAGTTAGAATCTGAAATGAAATCAAGGTATCCTTACCTCTTCGATATACCAGGTACGTACCCTAATTTCGAGGGCGAAATTTCATAAGAAGGGGAGGTTGTAAGACCCCAACTTTTATAAATAAAGAAGAATTTTCTATAAATATCATTTTTGAATATTATGGAGTTAATTTGATATAATGTTATAGTTGTGGGTAATATTTATAAATTTTGCAAAGTACGCAAGTTGTTATATAATATTCGATTGGTCGGGGAATATTCGTTTTAACAGGGAATATTCGTACAACGACACAATCATTGGTGGACCCCACAACGGAATTATTGTCGGATTGAGAAAACGACAAAAATATTTTATTAAAAATAACGGCAGAAATTTTACCATTGTTACTGTTGAACTACTCGGTAGTAAAAGTACAGTAATACGTGTGGTTGTATAGTAGCACACAGTATTGATTATTAATGCTTATGTGAGAAGTCACTCAGTTTGATTCAATTATTGTCAGTTAATAATATGAATTATTTAGCGATAATGACGTTTTGTTTTATTCGTATTATTAACGTAATAAAACAGAAACATCTTTTTATATAAAACAGAATACTTTATTAAAGTTATTCTATAAATAGAATATATTATATTTTATTTAAAAGATTTTTCTTTAAATATGGACCGTCAGATTAAAGTAATCAATCTGGACCGTTCATGAATTAGTTACTATGCATTCTATTTTTCTATAAATAGCAGCTCATTCCTTCATTATTTCTTACGAATTCACTGAACTCTAGAGAGAGAAACTATAGAGAGAAACTATAGAGAGAGAGAAGAAGAGTATTCTACTACTTAACTACTTCCTTATTTCAGCTCGTCTTTAAAACGGTAAGGGGTGTTATTCTTTCTTATTCATGAAGAGAACTGTTGTTATTCCATTTCTTATTATTCTGTTGGAATAACCTGTATACGTGGTCTACCCTATACTTGGTGACATTCTTCTATTATTCTGTTGGAACATCCTGTCTGTGTGTTTTACACCGGACCTGGTTCCGTCTTGTTATTATTCTGTTGGAACATCCTGTCTGTGTGTTTTACACCGGACCTGGTTCCATTATTTATTATTCTGTCGGAATATCCTGTCTGTGCGTTTACGCCGGACCTGGTTCCGTCTTGTTATTATTCTGTTGGAACATCCTGTCTGTGTGTTTTACACCGGACCTGGTTCCATTATTTATTATTCTGTCGGAATATCCTGTCTGTGCGTTTACGCCGGACCTGGTTCCATTATTTATTCTGTTGGAATAACCTGTTTGTGCGGTCTATCGCATGCATGGTGATTTCTTTTGTTATTCCATTCTTTATTGTACTCAATTGGTTAAGTTTTGACTTCTATACTCCATGAAATTTGTGGAATATCCTTGATAATTGTGTTTCATCCAGTATCTTTTCATGAAAATATTCTTCTAAGTATTCTTGAATTTTACTCCATAAAGCAGTATCATGTTGACAATTTGGACGTTGTTAATTCTTGGATAAATTAATTCTTCAACTTGTTTTATTGAATTCTTATATCATTGTCATCATCCTCATGTTTATAAAATGTTGAAAGTCATCTGTGGCCTGTAGTGCATAGATGGACTTGGTATGATTATGACCAGGGATTATTCGGTATAATCATGACCGTAATGTTACAAATGATGTGGTAAAAGTCCTCATTGGCCGTAGTGCATTGATGGACAGTTGTTGGCATGATCATGACCATTAATGAATATACGAATATCCTTGGCCGTAGTGCAGGGGTGATTCGATGATGTGAATTATTTTATTAAGCTGAGTCTCAGCGATCACAGTGTTGGAAAATCTTTTAAATCATAAAAGATAGTAGAGTTTATTTTCTACTTGACTCTTTTAATGGATTGCTTGTTCCGCTGCAGTTAAACTTGATGTCTATTATATTTTATCAGTTTAACATTGTTGAAGGCTAATGATAATTTATTCTGCATTATCTTAGTCATGATATTTCTTACTGGGCTAGTTGAGCTCACCCTTTCTTTCACTGTTCTCTTCAGGAAATGAGAACGTAGCTGGGGCAAGTCGGGGAACGGAGTGATGGTCCGAATGATAGTATTAGTTAGTAGTCCTCACTATTCTATGTAATGGTGTGTTAATAAATGTAATGAGGACTCCTTTTGAGTATGAATACTCTCTAGAAGATAATATTTGTATTCAAACTCACAGTTTATGTTTTGTCGTATTTTGTATTAAATCGCCTTTTGTAGTGGCTGTCTTTTCGGCTGTTCACGGAACTCGAGGGCGGCACATTTAATGGTATCCATGATGATGAATTTGAAGAGTTGGTTCCCGGTTCTGATTTTCTTATTAATTGGGTTGAGCTCAATTTTATTTGGGTTATCCGTTTGGGCTTATAACATTTGGGCCTTTTTTACACTCTTTTATTAAACATTTTTTTTAAATAAAAGACTGAGGGTAATGTTGGGCCATAATACTTTAGACATATTGGGTCGGGGTCTTGAAAGTATTGGGCCAGATCATTGGGCCGAACCATTAGGTGAATAATGGCTTTGACTGGTAATCATTGCAAAGATTAACTTTGACTGTTATCTCTGCAGTGCATTAATGAGGATTAGACTGAATCGGCCGGCGGTGAAAAAAGGTGATGAGATTAGCAGGTGAGCTACCATCAGTGGGATAGTGATAGTGTCAGACAGGTCGACAGCATGTAAGACAAAAGGAGTAGTATATGATGGCAGAGGAGAACACAAAGAGAAATAACTGATATTTTTCTTATCAAACACTAGAGATATACACCTTCATTGTTATCCTTATATCGGCCTGTACTGACTCTTACGCCAGAGCTATCCCCCGACTGTTCAAGTCGTCAAGCTTCTGGTATTGACGTGTTTACTGTGCAGTATTGGACATGCTCTTACGTGATTGAGGCGCGTAGAAAGATCTTGGTGTTAACAGAATTCATGATATATATATATATATATATATATATATATATATATATATATATATATAACTTCTGTCCCATAAAGGTGGTCTCATTTAGAATATTTTATTACAATTTGCTTGTTAATGATAAGCTGTGTCGAGTGGTTGTTAAATATAACTTTGGTTCTCTCACTATTTTTTGCCTAATTTAGAGCATCTAGCTCCAACAACCTATTCAACTTAGTCATCAAATCTGCAATCTCATTCTTTCTCTTCAAACCATTTATTTTGTTTTGGGATCAAAATCATATGAAAAAAGTTAAAAATATTTATTTTATTTGATGGGTTTGATGTACAACTCGTTGAATTAAAGAGATTGATGACGCACAAAATATTAAAGTAACAAATAATACTCTTCAAATTGTCACGTAGGTCAATAAACTTCAATTTGAATTTTTTTTTTTACTACTATTATTGGAAATATTCTAAATAATACTTTTTTTTCAATACAAAAAATAGTATAGATAATTAATATTATATTTAATATTATATAATTATTTTATTAATACTCGACACATCTTTGGGTTGGATAAGAGGATTTGACAATTAAAATTTAAGGAAAGTAATCATACCTTATTCCAACAACTCAGGACGCTAACATTCAAACTACCTCGTCCTTTAATTTCTAAGATTCTTAACACATGGTAGACAATGTTAAAGTCATCAAAATTTTGTCTATATTCTCCATCTATTTGATTGTAGTATTAATAATTGCTTTAGTTTTATCTGCGTAGATTAAAAACGTTATTTAATATTATCTATTAATAATTGAAATTTCATTCTTACCTTTTTATATATAGAAAGTTGAGTTTTTTGAAAGATGAGAGATTGTTTTGTTATTTATACTATTATTTTCTTTTATTGAATCTGACTAATGTTTTCTACTTTTCTTTTACCGACAAGGACCAGCCTACTAATACTAGGTGGGTCATTCAATATATTAGGTAACATGTGTAATTAAATTAGGAATTTTAGTGCGTGAATTTATATTGACATTCTACTTCCTACGTAGGACTGTTCAAATATTTCCGTTTTTCCAATTTTTTAGATCGGATCGAATCGGTTCGATTCGGTATAAAAAGAATCGATCCGATTCGATATAAAAAAATCGGTATACCGATTTTGATACAGTCTATTTATGATTCAATTTTACTGAATCGGACCGGTATATACCCGTTTTATATTTTTTTTATTATTATTAATAATGATAAAATAATGATTATAATAATAAAAATATTAATAATATTAATAATAATAATATAATAATAATAATAATATTAATTTTCGATAAAAATAGATTCGGTATATCGGTCCAACCGGTATCGGTATTAAAATTTGACCAATTTCAGTACCGATTTGGTTCGGTCGATTTTTACCGGTTGCACACCCCTATTCCTACGTACATAACTAATAACTTTGAGAATTAATATTTTTACATAAAAATTTGATATTTTCACATAATCTTTTTCGCATAAATAATGAATGAGTTTCATTTTCATGTGAATGAGACTCGTATAAAAATATTATTTTAATATGTAAAAATATCAATTTCCATAACTTTCTATGTTGGGCCACAGTTCAACATCATCAAAAATTTCCTAAAGAGGGCGAAAGTCATGGGGGTTGGGGGTGGTTAAAAGTTAAAACCATTACACTCTGTTTCCGAGTTTTAAACAAAAAAAAGAATAAAAAAACTTAAATTAGAACATAAAAGAAAAAAATAAAAAATTTGAAGTTTTTCTTTGTGTTGTTTTTGGGTTTTTAATAGAAAAGAATAGAAAATTTAAAATTGGGGACATGAGTTGTAATTTCAAATTTATTATATTAAAAGTTGAGGATAATATAAGAATTATAAAAATATTACTTATTCCAATTTCTTTTCCGTCCAAATCATGTAATTTTGGACTGAAAACTTTGACAGGAAAAGTGGTCAAGTTTTCTATCCATTTCTATTTCTTTTCCGTTTATTAAAAAACTCAAAAATATAAAAATTAGAAAGAAAATTTAAATTTTTCGTCCATTTTTTTTTCAATCCATTTTAAAATTAAAAAACAGAGCGTTAAAGTGAAGGCTTTTCTTCTGCAGATAAGAGCCCTCGGCTAAACACTGATATCTCCTCTTTTTCCCTCCCTTTCTATCTCTAACTCATCACCGTGAGCTTACTTTAGTCACACCTCAGGTCATATTTATTTATATTATTTGTCGGCAAAACTATGTTTTTACCACTATACTTAGCACGTTTTATTTAATACACCATTGAACTTTTAATTTTTTGGATTACCCCATTAAACTAATTAAAAGTTTTTAATTGGATCATTCTGTTAACTGTTCTTCAATTCTGTTAGTATCAACGTTAGATGTTGCCTATGTGGCTTTTTTTTAAAAAAAGAAAAATGACTCAGCTTCGATTGACCAATCCAAGGTGGATTATGCGGCAAAAGAAAAGTACTATCAAATCAAATCAAACGAAGTCTGAGTCATTTTTCACAGAGAGAGCGAGCGAGCGATAATGTGAAGAAGGCGATTTCTATAAACTAGGGTTCCAAACTACTCGAAGTTCACACAGAGAGAGCGAGCGAGCGAGAGAAAAAGACGATTTGTACAAACTAGGGTTCCAAACCAGTCGAAGTTCACACAGAGAGAGAGAACAAGTGAGGAAGAAGAAGGGGCGATTTGATCTGCTAGGGTTTTGCATGCAAATCTCTGGCGAAGACGAAGGTATGTATGGGTTTTTGTGAATTTTTTTTTCTTTGTCGAGATTCTTCTGCAAATATCTAAGTTAGAGTGGTTTGCCACTGATTATTGTTCAATTTGTGTTTAAATGTAACACCCTCAGAATATCTCCTGTAATATTCAAAATGATGATGTTTTTTCCACTGATTGGTTTTCGATTTCGGTTTATATATCGATTTGGGTTTAAATGTAAATATTTAGATATTTTTTTCCAGACTGATGTAAATATTAAGATTTTTTTTCTTCCACTGATTATTCTTTGAGTTGGATTTATATGGTGATTTGGGTTTAAGTTATGAATCAGTTTTAGTACATGATTGTTCCATGATTTGGGTTTATATGTAAATTTCTTCCACTGATTGTTCAATTTTGCAATGTTTATTATCTAATGTTGTGCCATGTACCTTTTGCAGCATGAGTTTGTTTTCTGTGGAGTTTAATCATGGTGGTAGGTTCATTGAAGAACCAATATACCACTACGGAGGAGGTTTTATAGAATTGCTTCATGACGTTGATGGTGACTGGCTGAATGTTGACAAAATATACAACTTACCGAAGAAGTATGGTTACAAGAAGAATACTGCAATGTATTTCAAAGTTGGGAACTTGGATATTCGTTATGGTTTAGAGTTGATACATGATGACCATAGTATTAGGTTACTAGTTGAGGAAGGTGAACGAACTGGTCTAGTTGATCTATATTGTGACCACTCTACTGATGAACTCTTACCATTTGAGACAGAAGTTGGTCAGGGAGGTGAGAGGGAAGTTGAGCAGCTTCTGCAGAAGGAAGTTGATGTGGTTGATGTGCAAGTTGATGCACCAAATGGAGATGATGATGAATCTACAGATGAAGAAACAGATACTAACTGCAGTGAAGAAAGTGATGATGATGGGAATGAGGAGTTAATCAATGCTAGGGTGTATAAGGAAGAGATAATAAAATCAAAGATTAAAGAGTTGAAAGTTTTGTGTGAAGTTCAGTTGGAAGATAAAGTTCAATTGGATGATGAAGTTGAAGTGGATTGTGGTGAAGTACCTGAACCTACAGGGACTCAAGCTTCTAGCTCAGTACATGTTAACAAGGCATCAGATAATCATGTGACACCTCAGAAAAAAGGACGGATAAAGAAAAGGGCAGGACTCAACACACCTAACTTGAAGAAGAAAATTATTGATGAAGATAATGTGGAGCCTACTTTCTCATCTGATGATGAGGTCAGCACCAAATTTGGTACAAGAGGCATGAAACCATGGGAGGAAATATATGAAGATTCTGACTTTGAAGTTCCTGCAACTCCTCCTTCAAATAGTGATAGTGAGTGGGAAGGTGAAGAGCCAAGGATTAAACGGAAGAGAGTTATTCCTGTGTATAATCCAAACACAACAATCAAAGATGTTGAATTTGAGTTATACATGACTTTCACTGGGGTTGACCAACTAAGGAAAGCAATACAAAATTATGCAGTTGGGAAGGGGAAAGGAATCTGGTTTAAAGTTAATGAAGCTACCAGAGTTCAAGCTAAATGTGCAGCAGGATGTCCATGGAAGCTTTGGGCAAGCTATGTTCCTAGGGAAAAATGGTTTCAAATTAAGGCTTACCCTACTAAGTTCCACAGTTGTATTAGGGCCAACAAGATAAAGATTATTAGATGGAGGTGGTTAGTGGATAAGTTTGGAGGGACAATTAGAACAAAGCCAAGGATCAAGTTGAGGGAATTACAAGAGGCAATAAAGCAAAGGTATGGACTGAAATCTTCTATTGCGCAGTGTTTGCAAGTTAAAAAATTGGCCTTATCCGAGATAGAGAAAACACTGGCAGAGCATTATGAGGGTGTTTGGGACTATGGACAAGAGATACTAAATACCAATCCAGGTAGCACTGTACAAATTAGGACTGATCAGGGCACTCCAAAAAGGTTTCAAAGGATGTATATTTGTTTTGATGCTGTGAAGAAGAACTGGTTGGAGGGCTGCAGGCCTATTATTGGGATTGACGGTTGTTTTCTAAAGACATATTGTAGAGGTGAGCTGTTAACTGCAATAGGTAGAGATGCTAACGACCAGATGTTCCCAATAGCTTGGGCTGTGGTGGAAAATGAAAATAAAGACAGTTGGAGTTGGTTTTTAACTTTGTTATGCAATGATGTTAGATTAGAACAAGGCCGGGGATGGACATTAATTACTGATCAACAAAAGGTGCAGTTAACAATATTTTCATCTACACAATAATTTGCAATTTAAGAATCCTGGTTATATATCATTATACTAACAATCCTGCTTATTTGCATAGGGTTTGGTGCCTGCTATTCAGGAGTTACTACACCAAGCAGAGCACAGATGTTGTGCAAGACACATATATGCAAATTAGAGGAAAAAGTTCCCTAGGGCAGCTTTGAAGGTGATGTTCTGGAAGGCATCAAAGGCCAACAATCCACCAGATTTTCGAAAGGCAATGAAGGACATCAGGAAGGAATCAAAGGATGCACATACTGCCTTGATAGGTATCCCTCCTAAGCTTTGGAGTAAGGCTTACTTTGATACCACCACCAAATGTGATGTAGTGACAAACAATATGTCAGAGTGTTTTAACAGTTGGATCCTAGAGGCTAGGTATAAACCCATCTTAACAATGTTTGAAGATATCAAAACCCAGGTAATGGATAGAATCCATATAAAGAGAGATCAGATGCTAAAAAGAGATGGAAAATTATGTCCTAGGATACTAACTAAAGTGAATAGGTCAATTGAACTGTCAAGGTACTGTGATCACCATTGGGATGGGGGCATATGTATGAGGTGAGTGACAGGTCAGGTAAATATGTGGTGGATATAATGAAAAAAACATGCTATTGTGGGGTATGGCAATTATCTGGAATACCTTGCCATCATGCTGTCACTGGGATACTTCATCAAGAGAGGCCTGTTGAGGATTTTGTGGACCCTTGTTACTACATTGAAACATATCTCAAGTTATATAACCACCTGTTAAAGCCCATGAGTGGTAGCAATGGTTGGCCTACCACTGATTTACCAATTATGTTGCCTCCATTGACTAAAAGACTGGCTGGAAGGCCAAAGAGATGTAGAAGAAAAGATCCAACTGAAGAAAAAAAGCATACTGGTAAAATTTCAAGGAAAGGGACTCCAATGATGTGTTCCAAATGCAAGCAATATGGACATAATAAAGCAGGTTGTAAGAATACACCTGCCCAAGCACAACATGGTCCAGAAGCACAACATACTACCAAAAGGCCAAAGCTTAGTGTGAGTTATTTAATTTTTAAATTTACACTGCCTTTATATGTTTCCTTCAATTATGAAATGTACATACTAACATCCTGCAACTGTTTTATAGGTTAAAAGGAAACAAGGTGGTACAGTTGGGGACAAGACTGGAACACAGTCTGGCTATAGCACTGCTGCAGATGGGGGACAATGAAGGCTCTTCCATATAGATCTATTTTAGTTTTACAGTCTTTTTGGGGTTATTTTAGAACAATTAGAACAGTGAATGTTTAGTATCTTTTTGAGCTGTTAACTGCAGTGTTTGTATATTTTTGGGACTGATTTGAATACTTTTGTCATGGTTTTAACTGCAGTTTCAGCATATTTTTGGGACTAATGTAATGGTATTGGTAGTTTATATATGACCAGGTTTGGTATGTAATTGTATTGGCAATTTTATATGCAATGGTTTGGCAGTGAATTTTATTGGCAGTTTTATATGCAATGGTTTGGCAGTGAATTTTATTGGCAGTTTTATACTGATTGGTTTCAAAGCTTACTTTAATATGCAATGGTTTGATTTGGTGTTGCATAAGGCAGTTTTATATGCTCAGGTTTGGTTTTGCATAAGGCAATTTTAAACTGGATGTGTTTGCAAGACAGGACATTGACAGTTTGGATGCCATTTGGACATTTGATCAACAAAAGGCAACCTAGACATTACATAACAGTGCATTATACTAGACACTACATAAAATGGATCCATAACTTCATAAAATGAATTCATAACTTCATTACATAACTTAGTACAACACAAAATGCCATTTGTTGATCAACAATAGACATTACATTGCATTAACAGGGCATACATAAAATGAATCCATAACTTCATTACATAACTTTGAATGCTTAAAATTCCATGAATACATAACTTAGTACAACACAAGTCACCATCCATGACAATATCACATACAGTTGTAATTTCTTATTTGACTCTCTTAGTCTAACAATTTCCAACTCCAATTTTAAGGCCTCCATTTTCAAATTATTCAACTTCTCTTTCAACTTTCTTGTTTTGTTCCTCAGCAAATCGAGTCCATCTTCATTCATTGAAACAGAACCAATTTCACTGCAACCACTATCATGACCTTCATTTTGGGAACTTATGTCCAACCATTGGAAAAATCCACAATATTTATTAACATCCTGCAAAAGACCAAAAATTTCAAGCAACTTAAATCCAATATAAATTACAATAATAATATTAAGACACAATTATGGTGCTTAAGAATCATTTGTGAATACCCTCACACCCTTTAACAGTCATAGTCACAAACAACATGCTTATTTTTTCATGTAAATGAAAAATCAAATATGAATATGAATTTATGTACTTACTGGGTAAAATCGACATCCATAGAATCTTCGTCCCTTTGATTTGTTCTTTGTGGAGACACAAATAGATGCAGATACACCACAAAAATATTCTACCCTCTTTTTAATTACCGACGAGGATCTACTATGTGAAGATGCCATTAACAACCCCCTAATTTTATCCTTTGATTTTGGCCGAATCAATCTCCTCAAATGCGAAAGACTGAGTTGGAACCCTAGTTTGCAGTATTAAACGAATGAAGAAATCAGTGAGGCGAAGAGGAGTATCACCAAAAAATAATACATACTTTTGATTTTTGATTTTTGTGAAGACTTAAGTTGATACAAAAAAATTAGGGTTATTTTTCACCCTTTTTGCAGCAATCAATCACGATCGACTAAGACAAGATGCCATTAACCTTCCTCTGGGTGTTCGAAAGCTTTAAAGAGATGACATATAGCAATAACCCAAACTTCCCCTGCTGATTTTGGGCGAATTGATCTCCAAGTTGGTTTTGGAGCACTAGATTTGTTGTCTGAGATTTTTCAAATGCGTAAGTGGCTGAATGAAAGAAAAGCTGAGTTGTTATATATCGATAGAAGCTGAGTCATTTTTCTTTTTTTAAAAAAAAGCCACGTAGGCAACATCTAACGTTGATACTAACAGAATTGAAGAACAGTTAACAGAATGATCCAATTAAAAACTTTTAATTAGTTTAATGGGGTAATCTAAAAAATTAAAAGTTTAATGGTGTATTAAATAAAACGTGCCAAGTATAGTAGTGAAAAACATAGTTTTGCCATTATTTGTCTTTCTGTTTTAAAACATAAAACCAATTCCCATTTTTGGAAGGTAGTTCAAAAAATTTTAAATTAATATAAATTTATTTAACATTACGTGATATTTATATTAACTTTAAAAAATCAAGTAAAATTTATTTTTTAAAATGAAAGAATATATTGTACCTCCTTAATTAATGCTCCCACCATTCACATAAGAATGATTAACGACATAAAAAATTTGTCCCCAAAAAAATGAAAAAAAATCACAAAATGAAGGGTAAATAAGTAATTTAGTAATGTCCATTAATTAAAAAAATAAATTATTCATCACTTTTTATAATTTTGTGGAACCATTAAAAATAAATTTAACTATTTTTCTCTTTTTTCTTTATTTTTTTTAATATATGTATAAATTATATTTTATCCATCTTTTTTAAGACAAATAGAGTATTTTGCAAAGTAAATGAAATATATAGTAAAAAATTGTGCAAAGCATTGGAGTTTCACTATTCAGTGTATGCTTATTCGTCTATCAACGCTTGAAATATTTGGTACTTTAAGAGGTTCCAAGTACACCAAACTTAATTAAAAATGTTACTACTTGTTTATAATTAGTTTATTTCAAATAAAATTTATTTAACTCATAAATATTTTATTTGTATTAGATTCCAAACGTAACGCACTGAAAATTTTGTGGTCCATCGCCTCTAAAGACACTAAGAATATGTTTGTTTATAATAATTATAATTTTAAAATTATAATCTATGTGATTATAATCTTGAAATTATTAATTATAAAATTATAATTCCGACATTATAATTATAATCCTAAAATTATTAAATTATTTTATAATTTATAAATTAATAATCTCAAATTTAAATTTAAAATGCAGACAACTAAATATGCATTATATAATAAAGGTTTTTCGATTGTAACCATATTCGGAGGGCTTATCAATGAAATTTTTGAAAGTACTTATAATTTAGCGTATTATATTTATGGGATATATGTATATACATAGTTATGTATTAAATAATTGGAGTATGATGACGAGTTTTGTGGACAACGGGTGAAATTGTCGTTATACTTTAAAAAAGTAACGTTATAATCAATTGTATACTATACAGCTGTGTATATATATATATATATTTTTATTTTTTTATATAAATAAATATATATACATTTTAGTTAGGCAGAAAGTGTTAGGAAATGGGACCCAGTGGAAACTTTGCAAAAAGGAACTAGACCGGTCTTAGTCGGAGACCAGAAGAGTTGTCGGGTACTGGTAAGTGTACATTGGTTATGGTGAATGTGTCTGACGAACCGCCAAAACCTTTTGCATCAAATCTAACACGAGGTCATCGGACACCGTAGTATTTGAATTTTATTTATTTATAATGAAATTTAAATATTTTTATGTCTAATTTTTATATTTATAGAGTTTTTAATTTAATATTATATTTTTTTTAATTTTTTTTATATTGTGTGTATGTATATTGTGACGCCCCCAAAATTAAGTATACGTCACTCATCTTGGATCGCCACTTACGTGGTACATAATACAAATACAACTTACTAATACAACTGTCGTATACAATACGACAAAACATAAACTGTGAGTTTGAATACAAATATTATCTTCTAGAGAGTATTCATACTCAAAAGGAGTCCTCATTATATTTATTAACACACTATTACATAGAATAGTGAGGACTACTAGCTAATACTATCATTCGGACCATCACTCCGTTCCCCGACTTGCCCCAGCTACGTTCTCATTTCTTGAAGAGAACAGTGAAAGAAAGGGTGAGCTCAACTAGCCCAGTAAGAAATATTATGACTAAAATAATACAGAATAAATTATTATTAGCCTTCAACAATGTTAAACTGATAAAATATAATAGACATCAAGTTTAACTGCAGCGGAACAAGCAATCCATTAAAAGAGTCAAGTAGAAAATAAACTCTATTATCTTTTATGATTTAAAAGGTTTTTCAACACTGTGATCGCTGGGACTCAGCTTAATAAAATAATCCACATCATCGAATCACCCCTGCACTACGGCCAAGGATATTCGTATATTCATTAATGGTCATGATCATGCCAACAACTGTCCATCAATGCACTACGGGCCAATGAAGACTTTTACCACATCATTTGTAATATTACGGTCATGATTATACCGAATAATCCCTGGTCATAATCATACCAAGTCCATCTATGCACTACAGGCCACAGATGACTTTCAATATTTTATATACATGAGGATGATGACAATGATATAAGAATTCAATAAAACAAGTTCAAGAATTAATTTATCCAAGAATTAACAACGTCCAAATTGTCAACATGATACTACATTGTGGAATAAAATTCAAGAATACTTAGAAGAATATTTTCATGAAAAGATACTGGATGAACCGCAATTATCAAGAATATTCCACAAATTTCATGGAGTATAGAAGTCAAAACCTAACCAACTGAGTACAATGAAGAATGGAATAACAAAAGAAATCACCATGCATGCGATAGACCGCACAGACAGGTTATTCCAACAGAATAATAAATAATGGAACCAGGTCCGGCGTAAACGCACAGACAGGATATTCCGACAGAATAATAAATAATGGAACCAGGTCCGGTGTAAAACACACAGACAGGATGTTCCAACAGAATAATAACAAGACGGAACCAGGTCCGGCGTAAACGCACAGACAGGATATTCCGACAGAATAATAAATAATGGAACCAGGTCCGGTGTAAAACACACAGACAGGATGTTCCAACATAATAATAACAAGACGGAACCAGGTCCGGTGTAAAACACACAGACAGGATGTTCCAACAGAATAATAATAAAAACGGAACCAGGTTCGGTGTAAAACACACAGACAGGATGTTCCAACAGAATAATAGAAGAATGTCACCAAGTATAGGGTAGACCGCGTATACAGGTTATTCCAACAGAATAATAAGAAATGGAATAACAACAGTTCTCTTCATGAATAAGAAAGAATAACACCCCTTACCGTAAAAGAACTGGATATAAGAGTAGTGAAGTAGCAGAAAACTTTTCTTCTATCTCTATATAGTCTCTCTCTATAGTTTCTCTCTCTAGAGTTCAGTGAATTCGTAAGAAAATAATGAAGGAATGAGCTTCTATTTATAGGAAAATAGAATGCATAGTAACTAATCCATGAACGGTCCAGATTGATTTACTTTAATTTGACGGTCCATATTTAAAGAAAAATCTTTTAAATAAAATATAATATATTCTATTTATATAAAAAGATTTTTACTATACAAACACTATGCAACACTATGCAAAACACTATGCAACACTATGCATAATAAAATATAATATATTCTATTTATAGAATAACTTTAATAAAGTATTATGTTTTATATAAAAAGATGTTTCTGTTTTATTACGTTAATAATACGAATAAAACAAAACGTCATTATCGTTATAATAACTCATATTATTAATCAAAAATAATTGAATCAAACTGAGCGACTTCTCACATAAATATCAATAATCAATACCGTGTGCTACTATGCAACAACGCGTATTACTGTACTTTTACTACCGAGTAGTTCAACAGTATCAACGGTAAAACTTCCGCCGTTATTTTCATAAAGTATTTTTGTCGTTTTCTCAATCCGACAATAATTTCGTTGTGGGGTCCACCAATGATTGTACCGTCGTACGGATATTCCCCGACAAAAAGAATATTCCCCGACCAATCGAATATAATATGACAACTTGCATACTTTGCAAAATTTATAAATACTACCCATAACTATTATATCAAATCCACACCATAATATAAAAAAAATTATTTCGAGAAAAATTAAATATTTATTCATAAAATCTGGGGTCTCACATATATTTTGATATCAAATTTATTGTTTAATCTAATCTCTAAAATTTCACGTCGTCGATAAATAAATTATTATAAATAAAAAAAATTATACTAATAAAAGATTTAAAAATTTTATTTTCACAAAATTACTCCAGCCGTTCCAAGATTTTAAATTTTTTTTAAGTATTAGTTATGAGCTTTAAATTATTTTAATGACATTTTACAGGGCCATACCAGGCAATCAAAATAAATATAGTCTGATGAGGTGCTATTACATTTACATGTCCGGGTCACTGGCTATATGAATTGTACTAGATCCGATAAAATATGAGTTTTGTTTGATTTTGGATTGGGAATTGTTAAATCTACAACACTTTTTGTTATTTCTACAATAAAAGTGTCGCTGTAGATGTATAGCGACGATTTTTTAAAAACCCTCGCTACAGGATTTATAGCGATACTTTTGTTGTGGAAATAATATTTTATGTTGTGGATTTAACAATTACCTTTTAGATTATATAAAATAATTATGAGCTTAAATAAAAATAAAAATTATATTATTTATCTTTAATATAGTTTGTATGAGTTGAACCCAAATAGTTATAGTTTTAATATAGATCGACCCATATTTTACTTTTTGAAATTTATGTACTTTCTAGTTTTTTATCTTTTAATTAATTATCTCTCTCTAATTTTTCTAATAAATTATCATTGTAAAATAAATTAATATACTTTCTCTCTCTAAAAAATTATATAGTGTTCATTCAATTTTTTTTTAATAAATTAATATACTTTCTCTTTCTAAAAAGAGTCATTTTAATTTTTAAATTCTCATTAAAAAATGATTTATCTTAATGCACTACACTTGCTCTCTTTATGAAAGCATGTAAAAAAGGCACTTAATATATTTTTTTGGAGATGGGAGTGGGAGTGGGAGTAGGGGGAGGGGTGTATACATAATTAATATTTTTTTTTGGAGGGTGAAGGGTGGACAGTGGGGTGGGGGTGGTTTAATTATCTTAAATAAAATACTTATGAAGTTATGTTCATAGTGAAAGTATATATATACTGAATTTACAAGCGTGTTGTATTTAGACAAATAGGTCAAAATTTTCATATTTCAAAAACACTGATCCAGCAATATTATAGAATATGGGTCAAAATTAGTTAAATTAGTTCTAATCCATATTTGTAATTAATAATATAGATCCAAAACCAAACTAATTTATAATCTAAAAATTAATTAACTAACTCAATAAATTCAAGTAATTTTGATTAATTATATAATTTTCAACCGAAATTGTCAGGTTTAAATTGGACTAAAGAAGTGAAAAACCATAGCAACATGTGCTTAGAACAAAATAGTGTGTTCTAAAGCCCAAATAACCAAAACAACCACCTCCCAACTGTTGCAACTACAATACTTCAATTTGTGGTGTTTTCGATTATTAGTTCAACTAAATTCATATCTATCTTATTGCTTTGTTTCACTTCTAAGTATACTTGTAAATTGGTATAAGAATTAATGTACAGCAAAGAAACAACTGATATACACTTCTCATACTTGTAAAAAGTTTAGAAAGGAAATACATAAATAATATAATATAGATAGAGCGATGCATTTTATTATATCCATCATATATATATATATATATCGGAGTTGTGTTTCGTGCCTCCGGTACTATATGGACGGTGAAATTTATCTCAAACTTTGAACAGCTCAGATAATTTATTAGGATGAACAGAGAATTCAAAATCAGTTGTATTTTATTAAATAGATATATTACATTTCTCATACTTTCTCTTAATTCTTTATTCACTTTCTCTTATTATACTTTATAGGGTTGGTTCAGTATTAGTAGTAATAAAACAAAATAAATGCTACAGTTTTAATAAATTATTTGTTATACAGGAGGAGCAATTAGATTGATTGAATGATAGTATATATATATATATATGAATAACCATAGAGTAATGGGTGCACAATATGCAAAAGGATCATGCATTGCCATTTCTCAAGGGTTTATCAATCCCCTGTTTCTTGTGATTATTTTTTTGATATAAAAACAATTACTCCCCCGTCCTAAATTATCTCCTTTTTTAAAGTTTCACATACATACCAATATATGTAATAAAAATACTAAAATACCTTTACGTGCTGACTTTTTTGTTTTCTGCGCATGAATCCTTATTGATGAGAATATGAAAAGATACTTAAAAAAGAGGAAAAATATTAATGAGAGTAATGACTATCATTAATTAGATAAAGGGGCAAACTTAAAAAACAAAAAAAATGCATTGAAATATTAAAAAAACAAATATTGTGAAACAAATTTTTTTTATTAAAACAGTAAATAATTTGGGACGGAGAGAGTATAATTTATCACATAATCTTTTAATTTACAAAACTGAATTGTATAATATCCAAAAAAGTCTTCATTAAATAATTGATCAACTTTGACCTGATAGTATGACCCAACACAAATTTCCAATAAAATTGGGAGTTTGATTTTAGGGTTTGTGCGTTCAAGATAGTAAAATGAGCAATAATAAACATGGTAAATTATCTAACAAATGCATCTAAATATGAAATTTTATTTCCTTTTATAAATTGAAAGAAGTAAATTACTTATTTTGTTCCAACATAAAACATTATTTTTTATTTTTTTAAAATTAACTTAAGATATTTTTAAACTTAATATAATAATAAATATTTAATGTAAAAAAATTATATTAGTTCATGTTGTTCAATAACTTTAATTTTTTTTTTAAGTTGCTTGTGTTTCAATTTGACTTTTAAAATTTAATAATAATTTTATAATTTATTTTTTAAAAAAATGTAAATATGGTTGATCCAAAAAACAAATTCAGGGAAAAAATTCGGTAAGAACAACCACAGAACAACGAAAAAATAAATTCAAAAAAATGTGGGAAATCAATTGAAAGATGATAAGCATTTAATTTTATTAGAAATACTTCCGATACAACTGTAGCATTACTAGAACACAACTAAACTTTTATAACGAAACCCTAAAACCACTTTACATTGAAAATCCTAAGCGACCAGACAGATATTCAGTCAAAATCAAGCACGTTCACCTCTAATACGGCGAGCTAGCTGGATATCCTTAGGCATGATTGTCACCCGCTTGGCATGAATAGCGCACAAATTAGTATCCTCAAACAGTCCGACGAGGTAAGCCTCAGCAGCCTCCTGAAGAGCAGCAACGGCGGAGCTCTGGAATCGGAGATCGGTCTTGAAATCCTGGGCGATTTCACGGACAAGACGCTGGAAGGGAAGCTTCCTGATGAGAAGTTCAGTTGATTTCTGGTACTTTCTGATTTCACGGAGGGCAACGGTACCAGGGCGGAAGCGATGGGGTTTCTTTACTCCGCCGGTGGCCGGAGCTGACTTGCGGGCTGCTTTGGTTGCAAGTTGCTTCCTCGGGGCTTTGCCGCCGGTGGATTTGCGAGCAGTTTGCTTGGTGCGAGCCATTGATGGATATGCGTTTGTGAGAGAGAATTAGATGTAAATTCACACGGATGAAATGATTTGGGAGTATGGAAGTTGGGGTTTTGGGAGGTTTATCTTATAGGGAATTGTGAAATTTTTGGCGGGAGATATAGTGAATTGTAAGCGTCAGACTGTGATTTTAAATTGACGGTTTTGAATGCATTTGACGGGGATAGGTGACGTGGATTGGTATTCTTGAGATGCGAGACGATTATGGCCGTTGATTTGGATTTATTTCCAAGTTTGTTATCGACGGTCTTTGTTGATTTGAAGGATTAAGGGGCGGATCGGTGAGATGGCATTTTTCAGCCAGCCATTTTACGTTAGATTTGAGTTTATATTGATCAGGGATTTAATCTCTCTTTTACTGTTAATATCTCTTTATAAAAATTACGAATTTAATTTAATTATTTCTTGATCAACTTCAATCCAAATTATTATTTTGTTCAAATTCAGTTTAACTTGTTTTCAAATAAAATCAAGCAAACTTTTAATAACAATAATCGAATTAATTTCATGTTTTTGAAAATCTCTACCATCTATATTCTCTTTTATCTAGAACAATAGTACTAATTAACTAGACATAATTTAATATATCTAAACAAATTATTAATAAATTCTATAGTAAACTTATTAATAATTATTTAGATAAATTAGATAGTTTTTGTGAAAGTAATTGTATTTTTATTTTTTGAGAAGTGAAAGTACATATTCGATCCCTAAATATTACGCAAATAAACCATAAATCTTAATTAGTAAACTCTGAACTCTGGTTAATAAATTATAAATCGTAATTAATAAATATTAAACTCTAAAATAAAGTCAAATTTTTATTCTGATTAGCATATTAGTAATGAATATTATGTATTTTTTTTACAATTTTTAATCTTATCCATTATTTCTTACCCCCTCCGTCCCAAATTATCTGTTATTTTAACAAATAAATTTTGTCCCATAATATCTGTTTTTTCAAGATTTCAATGCATTTTTTCCCTTTATTTTTTCAAGTTTGCCCATTTACCCTAATTAATGATAGTCATTACTCTCGTTCATGCTTCTCCTCTTTTTTAAGCATCTTTTCATATTCCCATCAATAAGGATTCATGCACAGAAAGCAAAAAAGTCAACACATAAGGGTATTTTAGTATTTTTATCATGTATATTGACATGTATGTGAAACTCTAAAAAAACAGATAATTTGGGACGGAAGGAGTATTTTCAATACCGTAGGTGTTGTATATTCTGAAAAAATTTATAACAAATACATGAATCATTACTTATCTTAAATATTCATATATATATATATATATATATATATATATATATATATATATATATAGATAAATGGATAAAAATAAATTTAAAAAACTCATACATTATTATTCTATTTTATCATATAAAATTTGTTGTCGCGTCAAATTTGGCTCATATGTCAATTATTTTTCAAAAATGTCCACCCCTTTTTCGCTTCTCAACTGTCCCAAAAAAGAGAGAAATTCGGCCTTCTTCCTAGCCCTGGGCTAATTTGCCTTTCTTCTCAAGAAACTTTCACAAAATAATTGATTTAGTTCGTCAGCGGCAGAAGATCGAACAGTTGGGGAGCATTATAGAAATAATAAAAGAGGTCATTATCAGATCAGAAAGAAGAAGAGGAATGGTCCTCCCTCTGTTTAAGCTCGGAACACTCGCTTTAAGGACTCTTAGCAAACCCATCGCTGGTAGACTCAAAACCGCCGCTGGCTTTCATCCTAGATTCCGCCAATCTATCATCAACATAGCCCAGGTACTTATCTACTTATGTGTGTTTTTTTTACAGCAATTCTGGTGTTAGTTTCGTTTGCATTAATAAAATAGAAATTTGGTTTTACAGACAATGAGATATAGTATGAACTTAATATGGGTTTGAGGGATTGTTGGGGAGTTTGTTATTTTAGATGGGTTTATGAGAAAAGTAGGAGAATGTTAGAGTTACCAGATGGGGTGGAGTCATTATGGAATTTGGGCGACTCTGTTGCTGTGTTGCATTTCTGCATTCAGTTTTAGTTTTAACTTAATTTCTGACTTATAAATAAAAATGTACCAAACACTTTTATTTTCTAACTTATAAGTCATTTCAAAATTTAAGTTATAAGTTGTTTTAAAATAAGTCACTGCTGAACATGCCCCTTTGTGTGGCTAATCGTTGTATTTAGAGTAGGTCATTCGAAGAATATGAATTGTTGTCTTGAATACAAATTTTAGTTTCAAATTTTGGCTTTATTGAAATGGACATAAGTGAATGTTTGTACTCATTTTAGTAATTTGAATTGTTGATCCTAATGCAATGTAAAATAAGATCTGTAACATTGAAGGAAAATGCCAACTATCAGAGAGGATTGGAGTTATTTTAGTTTTTCTTTCTTTCTTAATTTTTTTTGACAAGTACATAGTCTGTTAAGTTTTCAGTCGTGCTGGTATTACCATTGTAATTGAAACTTAAAATTGCCTCTAAAAGCCATTTGAAATTGTCTAATGTATACCCTCTATGCTTTGGCCAATTTCTTAGGGAGATCAACGTAAGCAGACCAAGGGTTATTGATTTCTTCACTAAATTTGACCCCTTCCCCAGAATCCCAAATATGTGCAAGCCCTCTCTCTCACACTTGACTTCCAAATGGAATGACAAAGTCGTGGACTTTATCCGACCGATGTATCTCAACGTCTCAACGTTTACTAAATTATCCAGAGTTCACTAACAAGATTTTACACATTTAACAGTGGGTCAGAAATGGATACATCTCTTCACCTGTGATTGGAAATCCAAATCGACAATAATATGGGATGGCAGCAATAATATGGTTTATACAACTTGTACCATATAAACATCTATTTAAGTAGCACCAAGAAATTTTTTTTTGACAATTAAATGTTCAAACAACCATGATCATTGCGTCTTTTGGAAGAGAAGATAGTGTGACTTTCATCCTGAGGTCCTTGGAACCATTGAAGCTCTAACACTGCCGTATTATATATTTTTACTAGTGTTGCCATAGAATTCTTCTATCTGCCAATCATTCATATTATTCAAGTTTCTTTTAATTCGAAGCCACTTTAAAAGTATGTACTCATGTTACTTATAGAAAAGTATATACTCATGTTATACTTTAACATAGTTCTTCATTTATATAGTCTTTTCAGTCTTACTAGTTATTAGATATGTTTCCTAAAAATCTTCTTAGCTTCTTATTCTTATTCTTATTCTTATTCTTGTACTTTATCTTGTCTTTTATTTAATTATATTTCACAAATTCAATAGTTCTATTTGATGGGACCAGGCAAATCATCGTCTTACAACAACAATGCAAAGACGTATTTATAGTCGTGCAACCAATGCTGAAATTCGGCCTCTAAATGAAGAGAAAGCTGTTCAAGCTGCTGTGGACCTTATTGGGGAACTCTTTGTCTTCTCGGTAATCACCAAGTTACTTACCCATTTACCTGTAAATAACTATTTTAAAGTGTATTGGTAGTAGTCATAAAAGTGCACTATTAAGATCATATTGCTTATTTACAACGTAATGTGAGAACAGAAGACCTGTGGAGATAACCAAAATAACATGAATTGAGATGGTAAGAATGTAAGATACTTAGGTGCTGTTTGTTTACATCTGATTGCCTCTTAATGGACTGTCTCTTATTCGCTAAGAGGCATGATGCTGTTTGTTTGTTTTTTTGTTACCTCTGAATGCTTCTTAATCAGTAAGACAGAAAATAAAATCTTAATAATTAAGAGGTACCTCTTAATGAAATTTTTTTGATAATTTTTTTTATATAAATATATTCAACAATATTATGCACTCATTTTTATTAAATTGAATATTTAAAATTATTAAATAAAATTTTACCCTTTAAAATGGTAAAATAGTGTCATTAAGAGACAATTTACTTTTTAGTTATCAAACAAATTTTTAAATTCAGACCTCATAACTATTCAGATGATCTAATTTATTAAAACATCATAATTATTCAGATCTTAATTCCCAAATTTATTAAACACAACCTTAATATGGCTTATGGTTCAACAAATGATATTATATTAGAAATTGTATATTGAAATGATATGATTAGTGTAAACAACCTCAAGTATTTGAGGCGCGGCTTTGTTGATTTGAGTTCCTAAAATCACTGGCTGTGGTGTTTCATATTTACTACTATGTTTATTTGTCCAGAAAAATACAAGATTATTTGGTTTATCAGGTAATAAAGCAAACATCTCCCTCTCTATTTGGAGGTTGGAGATAGAAAAATTCAGTTCAGAAGGCCGGCTGCCCATACAGGTTAAAAATCAGATGTCTCATTATCATTTCAAAATTTATACGTAGGTTGCAGGAGCTGCTATTATCTTTGAGGTGCAAAGGAATTCTAGGTCAGAGGCTAAAAAGGAGGAACTCCGTAAGAAAGAAATAGAGGTAAATTTTTTATCTTTCTCTTTGAAAGAATTTGTATCATTATACTCATTTTTTCTCCGGGGAAACCTTGACATACCGTTTTTTCCTAGTAGAATACAACAGAGAATGTACATGTTGATTTCTTAAAAATATTTTGTTAAGGAGTCTTATGTGTCTTTCAGTATGCTCAAGTTGTTTTATATAGACTTATATACCTTAATACATTTTGACTGGAAAATTAACTTCTGATCGAGTTTCTTTTATTGTATCAAGTTTATTATAGTAATCGTCATTTTGTAGTCTTGCACTAGATTTGCACCAAAACAAAGTAGTCTTGCACTAGATAATTGAAACAAACTTTGTGTTTGAAATGTTGTATATCTTGACCAGTGAGTCAAATGAGAACAACGATAAATATTTAGGTTGTGCTTCTTCTTCTTTTTTTTATGTAATATTTTACTGTAGAAAAGTTTGAGTAACTAATATATTACCATTAGACACTCTCCTTGTATTGTTGGCTTGGATAGATCCCAAGTTAAGGCCTCTTCTGTGCCCAAAAAAGAAGAATTTTACGCCACCAACAATAGTGCTGCTATGGATGTTTGGAAAATGCAGTGCCACTAAAATGATTTTGTCGTTTATTATTTTCATAACTTTTCTGATACACACTCCAAATGATGATTACCCTTCGTGTGTTTTGGATGTAACTTTCACAATTTAAGGTAATGGTATTATTTGTGATCCTCAGTTTTTTTGATGACTAGTAATGGTTATGAAATTTGAGTTTCATTATTCAGTCGTCTTACTTCAAAAATGTTAACCAATTCCTCGAGTAAGTTTAATGCTTTGTGGTTTTTAGGAATTGAGGCAACGAGATAACAAGTTGGTAAAAGAGGTAGAGCTTCTAAGGCACAAACTTCAGGCGCTTGAGCAGCAGCCCAGGGGAGTAGGTCTTGCTGGAGTTTTCAAGTCCAAACAAGGTCATAGTGAAGGCAGCCCAGGGGAGTAGGTCTTGCTGGAGTTTTCAAGTCCAAACAAGGTCATAGTGAAGATGGCAAATCGGGGAAGCCGTCGTGATCTGATAATGAAATTCTGACTGCAAATAATGCACTTGCAGATGAGTATTGCCACAATACTTGGTGATTCATTAGCCCCGTTCTTCATGAGGAAAGCCTTCATTTTTTGGGTTCTTTATGGGATTCTATTGCCCTTGCTAATTGGTTTCTGCCTTTTTCCTTTACCATTTGTAAATGCTTTAGTAATAAGAAAAATAGAGGCCCTGTTTTTATTTGGGGAAAAATGTATAGGAAGAATGTGTTACGTTACGTGCCCATTTTCTAGATTTGTTTAAACCAGTTGTCGTGGCAGACAACTATATGTGAGACTTCAAAAATAACACAGTACAGACACGAAAGTCAAAAACAGACGTGGAAGGTGTTGAATGAGAGAAATTATGAGTTATGTGGTTTCTTTTCTTTATCATGTAAAAATAAATAGAATATGAAAGAGAAAAGAACGAGAGAATCTGAAAAGAAAAATAAATATAAGAATGTACTCAGGTGGTTTATAATATAGATATATAGAATACATTTAAAGTATATCTCTTAAATAATATGTCTTTCTGAAATAGCATATTTTTATTAAAATTATTTTGTTTTGAAAATTCTTTTATAAAAAAATTAATATTAAAAAAGAGTGGTCTCATTTGTTTTTTTTATTTATAAAAATGTCATCCGCGGTCTCACTTGTTTTTTAAAATAATCTTTAAACGATATTATTTTAATAAATATATGTTATTTAAGAGGTATACTCTAGATCCGTCTTTTATAGACAGATTGATAAATTTATTGTATTTAGTAATTGGAAGTGTGTTAGTATATTTTTTATATATATATAAATTATGGTAAAAGTGGTTATAATGAGTTATAAAGTAGATTAGGGTGTTGTAATTTGCTAAATTTATATAAAAGCAAATAATATTTTTGTATATTTGGAACTTTGATATGGTCTTATTGGAAACAAGATGCTCATTCTATTGAATAGTTAATAAACACTTAATTGTTCCTTGTAGGACAATTCTATCTATCTCAAGGAATTGACAACATAAAGAATCTCTAGTGCATGGTAGTGGGAGCATGTAGGTAGTAGTACCCTTTATACCTTCCTTGCCCTACTCATCCACATAAAGGATTAACATAAACTCTAACTCACATGAATAAGGTCCTATTTATTATATTTTTATTGTGTCTAAAAAAGAAAAAAAAATATTATTTTTTTGAGTGAAAATATAAGGTCAACTTCCAAGATTGAGATGATGAAAAAGTTGCCTTCACAAAATCTATTATTAAAGTAAATCTGTTGAAAAGATTGGAGACAAATAAATTTGTGTTTAATGTTTAAGAATAATATAAAAAAAATTAAGTAATAATATTATTTAAAATTTACAAACTATATATAAAAAAAATAAAAAAAAATTCTTCTGAAATGACGAATATAAAGTAAAAGAGTCACATTTGTTAATATTTTTGTTTTTTTAAAAAAAACTTTTAAATTTGTATGACTCATAAAATTTAGAATGAAATAAATTTTGTAATTAATAATTTTTGTTATATACTTAAAAATTATAATAATTGTATCAACTAAAATTAAATAAATTTATATCAATTTAAAGTTTAATATACTGTCGTTTGTATCTCTAATTTTAGGATAGAGAGAGTACAATTTTTAAGTTTGCTTTCGTAGCTAATCTTGTTTTTCTAAGGTATAATCATGAAATTAAAAAATTCCTTAATATCTATAAATTTTATAAATGCTATTCTTTTTTGGGAAGAGGACGAGGAGCAATATATATAAGGAAACAAATAAATTCACAGCATAAAAATGATATTTTTATATGAAACCCGTCGTTATAAATTTTATAACGATGGTTTTCTATAACGACGGTTTTCTATATATCTATAGCGATACCTTTTATGTAAAAATATCAAAAAATATTATAAAAATATCAATTTTCTGTATACTTGAGTTTACTTGGTTTAATAATTAAGTTTAAAATTATGTTTAGATGGAAGGGCATGATAAGAATTTCGCAAAAAAAGAAAAGGTCATAACCGGCAACCTACACCAGAGTATAATTAATTGATTGATTTCTGCCGATCTCTCGCCGCATAGAAAGAAAAGAATTATACACAGAGAGGGTTGGAGCGAGAGAGAGAGAGAGAGAGATCAGAGAGCAAAAAAACCAGAGAAAGGAAAAAGTTCACTTTCTCTCATCACTACTCTCTCTATCTCTCTATACATACAAACTCTAACTCTATCTCTGCTGCTCACAGATTACCGAATAGGTATCTTATTTTCTAATCTTCCCATTCGATCAATTCTCTCAACTTTATGTATCACTTTAATTCCATCTTACGGGTGTGATTTAGACTGAATTAGGGTTTTTGCTTATTTTGAATTGATATATACTTTGTTATACAATTGAGCTTACTTGTGGGTTATGCAGGAAATTAGGATTTGTTTTTGGGATATGCGGAAGGGTACGAAGAATGGGGTAGCTGGGCGCCAAGTGTTCAAGGACAGGGCGAAGAATCGGGTGGATGATCTTCAGGGGATGTTCTCTGATCTTCAATCTGCGAGGAAGGAGAGCCGTTCGAACGATGTAGCGTTGCTGGAAGAGCAAGTTCATCAGATGCTTCGTGAATGGAAAGCTGAACTTAATGAGCCTTCCCCTGCTAATTCTTTCCAGGTTTTAGTTTTTTTTTGCTCTGTCAAGCCCCTTTAGTCCACAAATATTATTTTAATGCCTTTGCGGTTGGGTAGTAGACTAGTAGTGTGTTTGAAGTAGTTGATTGTATATAGATTGCGTGCATGAGTGAAGGCAATGGTAGCTATTCTTGGGGTTTTAAGGTGAAACAGGATTTGAAGTGCATTTCTTTAATGAAGTTGATGACTTTAGTGTAAATAAAGATGTGGGTTTTGAAGAATTATGAAATGGATACCTGGAAAGTAATTGATGTGTGCTAGTGTGTGTTTAAAACATGGATTTTTTTTTATGTTTTTGGATCCAAATTTATGTGAATGTGTGGATTTGTGTTTTTTTAAAACTGTGGATTAGAATGTTGATGGATATAAATGTTTTTTGACTTGTGGGATTTTATTTTTGAAATTGTTGGTTATTAGTTCTTGATATAGAATATGTTTGGCATGTTACTGATTGTCAATAATGGTATTAATGATGGTTGTTCAGGGAGGTGGGAGTTTGGGGTCCTTCTCTACGGAAATTGGTAGGCTTCTGCAGCTTTGTGAGGAAGAAGATGATGCCACCAGTGGATTAGCAGCCCCGAAGCCAGAGCCAGATGCCCAAAAAGTTGGTAGCAGTGTTGTTCTCCAACAGGTTGTCAGGACTGATTTGATATTTGTTGCTGTTTTGTTTTCTTTGTTTTTTGTTTTTTGATAAGTGGGAGCTGTCGTTTACACTCCTAAATTAACCTCACTTTCACTTTACAAATTCAAACAATTAGCACAGTAGTAAGCAAGGATCGATCCCACAGAGAGTGATTTATTTTATATTTATCCTATGATTTCTAATGAAAAGGGGATTTTTAATTAATTAACTAAATTAACAAGAATAAACTAATAAGAATAAACAATGAATAAAAAGCTTCAGTTCTTCAGTTCAGTATCACCTTTTTACAACAATGGATTAGTCAAGTGTAACATTATTTATCCTTCAATGAAACTAATAGCCCTAGGTAACAACAAGCTCTGCTACCCGAAACTCCCCTTAGATTGTCACTCAATAAAACAAGCTCTTTACAAGATTCTAACAATTATATAATCTAGAACAAGCTCTAGATTTAATATAATAGCATCATTAAGAACTAGGGAATTAGACTATTCCAAGTAACAAACACATAAGCTCGGATTGTTTAACTTGTCTTCTGATAATTATAGCAATACTCAAAAACTTGTCCACAATCAGATATTACTAATTACTACTTGTGATTAGAAACAATTTCAATTACACGTAATA
Organism: Panax notoginseng; assembly: GCA_016801055.1. Lineage (NCBI taxonomy): Eukaryota > Viridiplantae > Streptophyta > Magnoliopsida > Apiales > Araliaceae > Panax > Panax notoginseng. Next base: position 228,484,521 of record CM029014.1, read on the forward strand.
TTATTCCTTGATCTAGCATATGATATTTGTTAACCAACTCAATCCTGCAGAAATCAAATCAGTTAAGCCAAATAGCATTCAGAAATTAAATCAGATTATCAAGAATGAATTTCATGTGAGAAGGAATAAATAATGAATACTCAATTAACCATTAATTATAAATAAGGTTCAACATCCCTTAGAATTGAATAAAAAGAACTTAGCTCATGTCTTCAATCCTCCAATGTTGTAGATGAGAGAATGTAGTAGATGATTGAATGAATAAAACCCTGACTCTCATCCTCTATTTATAGTGCTAGATAAAATTCTAAATCCTATGGGAAGTAGAAATCCAAATCCTAAAAGAAATTACAGATTACACCAATTTCCATAAAGAAATAGAATTCAATTTGAAAATAAATCTTAGTCTAAAAGAAATCCTAATTACAATAGAATTATAAAAACTATTCTTTTAGAATCTAAAATTCAGATTTGAAATTGGAATTAAATCCCACAATTGTCATGTGCTTAAACTCGTTGCCGCGTGAATCCAAATCCATTTATGATACTAATTGTTGAATCCTTGATTTGCTAAGAATCTCGTAAACCTCTTTCAATTTATTTCTAAAATCATGAAACCCCTTCAATTGTACCTAAAATAAAAATATAAGAATAATGAGTTTATTTAGGTACAAAATAAATACAAAAGATTAAGTATTAAGGAATAAAAATATAACATATTTCATACTCATCAATAAGTTAGATTAGTGTGGTTGTGGAGGATTTCATAGTATTGCATTTAAATTTGGGTGGCAGTTTGATCTGCACGGGAATACTTGGCACAAACACTTGCACAGAGGCATAGGATTTCACTGTTATTTATTAGTATTTAGTTGATGTCAAGAAGCAGATATTGGGTATTATGTTGACATAATAAAGTATGGAGATTTAGCGGGAGTTAATTGTTTATTCTGGATCGAACACAAGAAACAGTCATTAAGGGTGTCAACTTCTAGTTATCCTTCACTTACCCAAAAAGAAGAAAAAACTGGTTATCCTTTTACCTTTAGATCCCAAGCTTCATCTCCAGTTTTCCAACTCATTACTTGTTCACATTTAGTTGTTGCCATTCTATCATATGTATCAATGACCACTTGACTTATTACCAAAAAAACGTGTCTCATGACCACTTGAATCAAGCATTACTAAATTAGTCATTTTGCCTCTATAATTTATTTCTCCTAATTAACCCCCTCACATTTCCTTTTTATTACCATAGCAAGTTCACATTTATCATATCTAATTTGGTTAAACTTCTTGCTGTAAGCATCGAATTGGCTTAGTAATGAATTTCATGGCGGATCCTTAACACCTGAGTTTATTATTGAACCAAGTCTCCTTTAATTGAAGTTCGTTTACTCTGGATTAATTCTACAAGCATGTCAGTCATGAAAGTTGTGTTTCATTTAGTCCACTTTTCCGTCATTCTATGTTGTCTTTCTGTATATATAGTGTTCATTTCCCCCCTTCTACTAATCTATTTCAAATACATATTATCCTTTTTTTAAGAAGTTAAAATAAACTTGTTTTTACTTTCTTTTTAAGTGAGGGAGTTCTTTTAATTAAATGGAAAATGGGCAAATTTGTTGCAGAATTTTGGTGCATCTCAGATGCCACAGCAGCAAGGCTTGGAGTTGGATCAATTCAAAGGCTTCCCCTCAGGAGTAATAACTAATATGGGAATCAACAACATGGCTGTTACAACTCAGTTGGACTATAACTCTTTTGATTTGCATCAAGAGTTTGAGCAGACTTTCTTCGCTGGGTTTGAGAGTACAGGTCTTGGTGGCGAAGATGGTTTGCCTCAGATATCTGGTTTTCTTCCAAATATATGTCCCCCTCCTTCTGCTTTCTTAGGACCAAAATGTGCGCTTTGGGATTGTCCTAGGCCTGCTCAAGGGTGGAATCAAGACTATTGCAGTACCTTTCATGGAGCGCTCGCACCATTGGAAGGTCGTCCTGGTATGACTCCAGTCCTACGTCCCGGAGGCATTGGTTTGAAGGATAATTTACTTTTTTCTGCTCTTAAAGCAAAAGCAGAAGGAAAAGATGTTGGTGTTCCAGAATGTGAGGGGGCTGCCACAGCAAAATCCCCATGGAATGTTCCTGGTAAGTTCTTACTGCTATTGTGCATCTTAAATGTTTTTCATCATGCTGTGGTCCCCCACTAAAATAGTAAGATTTACTTTATCAATCATCGACTAGTTATGTTTAAATAACTTGTCAATTCTCTCATGTTGTTGCAGAGCTCTTTGATCTTACAGTTCTTGAGGGTGAAACAATTAGAGAGTGGCTATTTTTCGATAAGCCTCGAAGAGCATTTGAGAGTGGAAATAGAAAGCAGAGGTCTCTGCCAGATTACAACGGACGGGGTTGGCATGAGTCAAGGAAGCAAGTGATTGAGTTCGAAGGGCTGAAGCGGTCCTACTATATGGATCCACAACCAATGAAAAATCTGGAATGGCACCTGTATGAATATGAGATCAGCAAGTGTGATGTTTGTGCCTTGTACAGGTTGGAACTCAAGCTTGTTGATGGGAAGAAGAGTCCCAAAGGAAAGGTAGGTAATGATTCAGTTGCTGATCTGCAAAAGCAAATGGGGAGGCTTACTGCTGTTCCACAAGACAAGCGCTCTTTTAAGGGAAGGGCCAAATCCAATTTGAAGGATGGTGCTCCAAATGTTTATTCTACTCCGAACCGATTGACACCCACAAGTGATGGGTTTGAATACGGAACTGGTGTGCCGTATGACTATCTTGTTGACGATCTGACCGGCTACTACTTGACATAAGTATCGACTTGGATGCACATGGAATAAAAAACAATTGGCAAGTGTCAATCATTTCCCTTTCATTGTCCTCAAGTGGCGGAGTTTAAGATGTTCTGCTTCATGTCATTCATTCAGTCTTGTCAGTCTCTCATCAGCTGTACCTTAAGAGTCGGCTATATTGTCAATAGTTCATTGTCAACTAATGTGCAGTTAGACCGTTTTAAAGACGGAGCACATTCTAACTACTGGAAGATGGTCTACAATGGCATTCACAGTACTTCTCATAAATTGCAAATTCCGAGTTATCTCAACTCTCAAGTATCTTAAAAAGCATGTACATGGTCACATTCAATTTCTACTATACTCTTACAAGGCAAGCAGGCAGGTTTCGACTGAACATTGGCAGTCTTCTTTTCATATGTTGTTTAACAATTCCAGATTTCTCTTGTATGAGTGAAAACTAGAGTAATTACCAGTGTGATCTATTTCAGTAGGTTGAACTCAAATTCTGTCCCATCAGGATTCTTAATCAAATGCCACTGCTGTCAATGAATACTGAAAGGAATCAAAGGATGTCCACTTATAGATAACAACAATTAGTAGTATTTCTATTTGCACTACTAGTTGTCCACTAATAGTCATGGTTTTTTTTTTCAAAGATAATTTCAACTTCTTTTATTTGTTTTAAAATTAGACTTGAGCTATTAGTTTAGTTAGGGAAACAAAAATTTATGAACAAAATTATTTTTTATCTTTATTTAAAATTTAAAATGATATTTCATTTATTATACTCGAATACAATTTGTTTGTTATTACTGCCAAGGTATACTTGTCCAAATGATAATTTTTTTAATCTTTTAAATAATTCCGAATAAAATAAACATATCATTAAACAAACACGTGACTATCTTGGGACATGAGAATTATATTCATTCTAAATAAATATGACCTTATTGTGGACATAAAATTATTCATTTTTTTAAAATTTAATATAAAAATATTAATACCAAAAATTGAAACTTAATTAAAAACTAAAAACTAAAACTCAGTTACACAGACGGATTACAATAATTCTGGGGCGACCGGGGTTTAGGGACATTATTGGCGACCGGGTGATGTGGCTCTGCCACATCAGTATGAGAGAGGAAGAGAAATAAAAAAAAATTTACTCAAACCCAAACAGAGAAAAATCACATCTCACATTGCCTTATCTAGCAAACTCTCTTTCACGCCTCTCTCACTTTGTCGAACTCCCTGCTTCGCTCGGAACAAGCTTCCTCTTACAACATGGTTTAGGGACAAAATCACCCAGCTTTCAAGGTATTTTCTTCCCATTTCGTGTCCTCCTCCTTCTCCTATCGTTACTCTCTTCTACGCCTAAATTCTTAAAACCCTAAAATTTGTGCAAACCCTTGTTTTGGTTGAAATTCTTGTTTTGGGTGAAAACTCTGTGACTAAATCAAGGATTCTGCAATGACTACTGACTAATTGTTCAAATAATTTGTGTCCAGTGACTTCATTGGTAAAGAATGCCCTTATTGTGGTTCGTTCTTCTTTATTAGCCCTTACTTTTTTGTTTTATGCACGACCCCAATATTCTGTTTAATCTTCATGTTATTTGGATGTGGTTATATTGGTTCCCTTCAATTTAGAACTACGGATTCTGAATATGTGCAATGTTGTACTGATCTTCTGGCGAGTTCTGGCTTTAAACATGTTTTTACTGTTTGCATTGTATTTTTATTCAATCAAGTAGCCTATATTAATGCCGCAGGGGGATTATACTTGAGTTAAGGGATAGTACCTATTTTGACATGTTTAAATTAGTTTTTGAAAATTTAATTTTAATAATTGATATGCATGCATTTGTTTTTATTCAATATGTTCATAATTATTATAAACTATTTAAAAAGTATTATTAATAAAAAATTGTAAAAAAAGAAAAAAAAGAAGGTATACCAAGTTAGCCTATTCTGATACTGCTCTGCCATTGTTACCATATACAGAGTCTCAACATCAGATACACTTTGCAAACAAAGCTTTTGGGTGACAGAATAAGTTGCCAACTACCATTTTTGCTTCAAGTTCATTAACAAAATTTTACAATAAATAATAAGGGTCTATTACACCAAAAAAAAATACCAGCAACAATATTACCATGAAGTATATTATGGTAAAATGAAAATTCAATTCAATAGTACATGAAGTATATTATGCAGATTCAGTTCAGCGGTACATAATGTATATTTATGAAAATATGGACACTATATTTGTTTAAGTTTTTTGGTTTTATGAGTGTATCTAGTACTCTTATCGGTATTCTGTGCTATAATTTACTATGTACTGGAGCAAATCATGATCTTGACTTGATTTGCCCTAATCTATTTTTATGGATCAAAGCTCCATATTATATGTATGTTGATTTAATTTATTGATTCACCATCTTAATTCTTCGGATCAAAATTATAAGTGAATTGATTTAATTTAACTCATTGCTTATCCAAAAACCTTCAATTTTTATTTTTATTTTGTTAGAACGAGCTCTACCCTTTTTCATTTCTAAATTGAGTTTTGTATTTCAAGAAAAAAACATGGTACTTAATTTGGGATGGATGGTTATTGGAAGTAGAACCAAGGACTGATGCTCTCTCCTTGAGGGAAGAAAAAGTTCTAATTGCAAGAAAGAAATTAAATGTGGGATGAGAAGATTACAACAACATTTTAACTCTGCATTCTTAATCAGGTATGTTGTATCAACTTATTTTTTTATTATTGTTCTCCTTGAGAGGGGTCTGTTCTATTTTAACCAATATCTCTAACTAATTCTCTATGTAGGACTTTTAAGTCTTATGGGGAAGCCTTGGCTAAAAAGATGTACCATATAGCCACTATTGAAGCTAAGCTAAACATTCAATGCATTATTTGTACCTCATAAACAATCATTTCTTTACGTAATTGATCCTCAACAGAGGCCACAAATTTTTCCTTTCAGTTGCACATACAGAATTGCCTGAGGAAGTTGATCGATTGGAGTATGGTGATGAGTTTGAAGAATCCGAGGATGGCAGAGGCGTCTTATATTGTGAACTGGATACAGATAACAGTTCTCTAATACTGTAATGAAGATGTTGGATATGGAGAAACTACAGCAGATCCGTCAAGATGTGTCCTAACCACTTAAAGATGCTTTGAGACCTGTCGTAGGCTAGAAGTTGAAGGAAAATTTATTTAGGCCGTGGCTGAATGACATGTAGACACTGTTATTTCAATTAATATATTAGTTATGTTGCAACTGTTTATATTGAACAACGGAAAGATCTTGCAGTGAGTTTATTCAATGTTCAAATTTTTTGAGAACCACATTACTGTATATAATTAAATATGATGAGAATGATTGTTTGTATGTGTTCACGCTTTTCCTCTCAAAATGATACATATAGATGAAACTTGAAATAGTTTTCATCAAAGCTGTCCCAATTGGTTGAAAAATCTGAAGTCATTTTAACAACTTTGCAAATTTCCCTTGAATTTTGATGTGAATATAAAATTGAACTAATGGCAGAGACAGGAACAAAGAATCTTTTGGACAAAATGCAGAAAACAATGACTTGGCTGATGATATATAAACAACACAAAGATTTTTAAAAATAATCATAGTAGTGATTAAATACATATCAAATACACTCAAATTCATACTATACATTGCTTTAAGCTTTAAGTGAAGTTTGTACAACTTAAAACTGCCATGATTTACCAAACCAAGGAACTCGAGAAGTTTGCTCATGTTGCTCATACTATACATTGCTCATGTTGTGGCAGCCATTAATCTCAAGGAACTCGAGAAGTTTTAGCTTCTGCAGTCCGAGTGGTAGATAAGATAGCTCATCACAAGAGCTAATGATCAAAGACTTTAGAGAAGCGAGACTCTCAAGTTCCGAGGGCAGTGAATGAAGATTTTGGCATGAGAGGATCTCCAAAGATGCAAGACGACGGTAGTTTTCCAGCAATTCTCCTGGTAAATGCAGCAAGCCCGCATATTCAATATTATTTAGAATTTATCAATTAAGATTGAAAGGATAAACAAACTAATTTCAATGGTAAACAAGTGTCACTGTAGGGGATAATTTTACTCGGAGTCAGAGACATCCTTTTGGGACTCTGGGATCAGTGTATCCAACTCATAGAATATAACAAGGTTTGTATATGAAATGGAGCCTTTTGTGTATGTGAAAAGCATGTAAAAATGATCTCTTGAAATGCCTGGTAAAAATGATCACCAAGAGGTGGTAAATGAACCAAAATACAAATTTGAAAGACCAATTTGTACCCACTAAAGGCATTTTGGTCTACAAAATACAGTAATCAATATTAGGGAAAGAACAACTCAATCTATATTCTTTACTCATAAAAGGCACTAAATGTACAAATTCCATTTTACAGCTCAGGTATAGACTATAAAGTCATTTCAAAAATTTGTCTTTAATGATAAATGGTTAGACCTAGTTTATGGTATCTTACAAGGTCATAAGCATTATTCATGAACAAACTGGACTCCTTTGTCAGTTGTCACACATCCTCCATCAGTATTTTGCTTCTGAGTTTTGGCATGCTCTGTTTGCTTTGTGTTTTCTTCTTGGGCATATGTATCAGATCATGCTGACCATTACAAACAACTACTATTTTCCCTTAGACAGAATCATACTTGCACAACTATTTGAACAAATATCAGAGCATACTGACGTGGTTATTGAAACTGTAAAACAGAGGCTACTTTCAAGAAAAAACCATCAAACAGAATAAGAGTGACCCGTGCACAAAACAAAAAGTAAGGGCTAATAAAGAAGAACGGACCAAATTAGGGCTTTCTTTACCAATGAAGTCTGGACACAAATTACTTGCACAAATGGTCACTAGTCATTGCAGAATCCTTGATTTAGTCATAGATTTTTCAACCAAAACAAGAGTTTTGAACAAATTTTAGGGTTTTAGAAATTTAGGCGTATAAGAGAGTATACGGTAAGAGAAGCAGGAGGATACGAAATAGGAAGAATATTACCTTGAAAGGCGGTGATTTTGATTCTCACTTTGTTGTTGGAGAAAGCTTGTTCCGGTACGAGCGAAGCAGGAATTCGGCAAAGTGAGAGAGGCGAGAGAGAGAGAGATTGCTAGATACTGAGTGTGTTTGGTAAGGTGAGATGTGGTTTTTCTTTGTTTGGGTTTGAGTAATCTTTTTTTTATTTCTCTTCCTCTCTCATACTGATGTGGCAGAGCCACATCACCCGGTCGCCAATAATGTCCCTAAACCCGGGTCGCCCCAGAATTATTGGATTAATTAATATAGAAAAACTAGTAAAATCCAATTCCAACCCGCCCCGGAAACCAAAAGTTCATCTTGCTAAAATGCACCACCCACCCATCATGGAAATTGGAAAACATAAACCCTCAGAGCTCCAAACTCATTCATCAATGGCGTTTATTCAGCTCATCCCTCTTCATACTCCTCTCTTTCCCCCTCGTCGCTCTTATCTCCCCATAAGAAACCTAAATTTATTCCGAAAAATATCCCTCCGGACTCGTAGAATTACCCTCCCTGTCGTCTCTTGTTCGCTTCCGAAGCCGCCTATTCCGACGACCGAACAAGACATCCTCCAAGTCGTCGCCGACTTCGACGGGGCCGATGACAAGGCTCTTCCTGGAGTGAGAACGTACGAGAACGACTTGGCTCGGCTCACGTTAGTTGGTGCTGTAGACTTTGAGCAGGCTCTCACGGCGGCTGCAGCTGATGGCGGTGAAGCCGCCAAAGAGCATATTGAGTCTGGCATGCCGGCTATGGTCGTAGAAACTCTCTTCCCTGGCCTTTCCGACGAGCATAGCACAGTCTCAACCAGACTGGTTAGTTCATTTTCTTGATTATTTTCTGGAAATGTTAATTCGAGGAATATTTACTATTTCCTGGGAAAATGCTCTAATTAAGTATTGTACAATTCCTAAAGTGCTGAAATGGCTGTACTTTGCTTGGCAATAGCAGCTATTGCTAAGTTTGGTCAGCTTGATGTTTTCTCCGAGCTTAAAAAATTGTCTATATAAATCATTATGAATTTTCAGTTTGCTTGATTACTGAGAAAATGAAAGTATCAGAATGGGAGAAAGTTGAAATTTTGAATTTTTCGAATTTAATTAAATTTGTGTTATGTTTTGTTGCTGATAAAACGAAGTCATGTTAATAAACTAAAGTGGTGGAGTAAAGTTTTGACCGAGGTTTAAGTATCATTGGCTAATTGGGTTAGCTAGGGATGCATTATGTACATGAGAAAACAGTCACAATACACTTCTAATTAATCTGAGTATCTTATAATTCTTACTATTATTAGTTCTGAGAACCTAGGAGAAAGATGGTCATTTAATTGTATTCTTTAACTTATTATATACATAAAAATAGATATAACCTGCATCAGTTACATTACATCTGGTGATTTTATGGTATTAAACTCTGTCAAGATTTTCTTTTGGGAGTATTATTAATGTATGGATCTACCTTCCTCACCCTTTAGTTTTATTTTGATAAAATCAACTATGTTGCTTAAGCAAACTTCTTTTCTTCTACCTTTTCTCCCCTGATAGGTATTTTCTTGTATCTCATTCAAATAATTGTTTAACTGTGCTGTTGTGACAGTTTTTACCAGCTAGGAAAGTGAAAGAGAAGGCTAAAAAGCTCAAAAGTATTATTACTGATGATATTTTCTCTAGCACTTCATCTAAAAATGTACTGGCCATGACATTTAGGCAAGTTGTTCTGCAACAGATTTGGAATTTTGAAATGGTATTGTTCAGACCTGGAATGGAAAGAAATATGGAAAACCTTGAAAAACCAAGAGAGGTTGGGCATACTCTCTGTTTCTGGTTTGTACTTATTTACTAACAAATGCTCTCCTCTATTGTAATACCATATTCAATATGTCTGTCCTGCAGGTGCCACGTGGTACTGATGGATTGAGTTCTCTTATTCCTTTCCTATCGGCAGGTCCCTGCATCATTCAAACTCAGCTCATCAGATGAACAACTCATTTCTGACCTAGCAGAAGTTATTTGCCTATCTGCTCTTGAAAGCACTGAAAGCCATTTCCAAGATAACTCCTTAGGCAGATCAGATAATCTCTTCAGTTTCTTTCAGAAGCCTAAAAGGTTTTTATCAAAAGATTCGTCCGTTATTATATCTAAGTTGCTTGAAGATGAGCTTGTAGGGAATGCAAAAAGTCTGCTAGAAAAGTTCAACTCAGAAAAGGCAAATAATAAGCTCATGGGAATGAAATTAAAGTACAACTGGTGGACATTATCAGCATTTTCTAAATTGGATAAAATTGGTGGTCCTGAATTTAGTACCTGGGTGACCGAGTATGTACCTGCCTACAGGCTTCAAATTAACAATAACAAAGTCAGCAATATAATGTTTGAAGGGTGGAAAAATACTTCAGACCATTGGTGGGAAGTTCTTCTGACCCACTCCCAAATGGTAATGCAATCTTTCCGAGTTTCCTCTGTGTTTTAATCTCCTTTGAGTGTTTATCAAGGGTACGCCTTCAATTATATGTTGTGCATGTTGTGCCATAGTCATCAGGAAGGCCTTGTTTCATTTCACACTTGCACGTAGTATATGTAACTGGAGTGCTGTGATATAATTCTTCTTTACTTGTACCTGTTGTCACGTCTGAGTCTGATATTTTGTTTGTTGTTTTATGCCATTAAGTAGTATTGTATTGATTCACATCCAGTTGTTGACTGGCAAGTTAGTTGCTGAATACCGTTTTCTAAAAAGATAAAAAATAAACTTTATTAGTTTGCTAGCATGAGCCTAATCCACATGTAATGTCTTCCTTTTAGTTGCTGAATACCGTTTTATGCCATTAAGTAGTATTGTATTGATTCACATCTATTTTCTGCTATTTTGATTAAATGTTTCTCTATCAAACTTGTGTGTAGGCAAATTCAGTAGGAATGATATAACTATGCTGAGTTTTATAGAAAATGGATGTTGAAGTCAGTGACATAACAGTAAATAGATTAGTTAGGACTCTCTAAAAGGAAGACATTACATGTGGATTAGGCTCATGCTAGTTTTTGTTATTGTAAGCTGTAGTAGTTCTATTAGTGATGTAAGCTTGGAAGCAGGGTTGTGTGCCTTTTGTGCACGGGGTGCGGCGGAATGGTTCAGATATGAGATTAGGGAGGGGTAAAAGTTGTAATTTTTCAAAACTAAAAAAAGATGAGATAGACCAAATAGCTATAGTTTTTCCCTAATTTGACATGCCTGTTTACCGGGTCCTTCAGCTGTGACGCGACTCTCCTCTAGATCACCTTCATCTGCTGGCGATGACTCGTTTGCTGCCGATCACAGTTATGATCTCTCCCCTACCTTCTCCTGGAGTCTTCTCTCATCTCTTTCTTCTTTTCTCTGTTGTGAGACCCACAACTGGCCTGTTGCGTTATATTTTTTGGGGGTCGAAGTCTTCTCATTCTTTTTTAATCTCTCCTATCCTTCTCTGATGAAATGGTGAATATATTGGCATAATTTCGATAAAAAAGTTCATATGCTGGTGACATGTGCAGAATTGCATGTCATTAATATTATTTTTGTAGACTTTGTAGGGAAATTGTAGTTACTGGTTTTTTGCCCACGTGGCATTCCTAGACTGCACCCTTGAATTTCATGTTGAGGAGAGGATAGAAAGGAAAAGGAATGTAATCTATGCTTCTACTAGCACTATCTTTCGTACCAATTTTATCTATATACTCTGTCCTCATGTCTCTCATCCAATTAGTTTTGCATCATTTTGCAGGTTGGTTTGGCCAACATTCTGGACATGTACTACGAAGATGTGTTTACACTTCCAAATAAACAGCTGTCATGCGGTGCAATTACAAAATCTACCAACTTGTCCATTAACAAGGTATCAGCTGTCTGTCTGTCTGTGTACTGCCATTAGGCGGTTTTTTGATAGAAGACAGAATTTATTAGGGTAGAGAGAGAACACAAAAGAAGGGGAGGACAATAAATACTCCAAGATAGTGAAAGCAAAAAAGTACAATACCCTTAGGTGCTTTTATATTCTAAAGCTTTTCCCATTTGCTTAAATTTTCTAGTCAAAACCTTTGTTCGCATGTTTTACTAGTGTATATTGCACCTTTGGAGATTGAGAGCATAATTTTGCGGAATCTGGGAAAAGTTTGATGTTATCTTATTTTATTTTTATTCATGGTCTAATCAGCTGATATTCATGTAAAAATTTTTTGTTCTTCAATATTCTTTTACAATCCTTACTTTGTTTTATGCAAATTCTATTTGGTGGTTTTGGGGAGAGTGATCTTGATTTTTTGAGTTTTGAATTGACATCGATTTTAAAATGCTTATTTTTGGTACAGAGAAGCTTTTCTTTGTTGAAAATACTTTCCACCATCCTAGTGAGTGGACTTGCTCTAGTTACCATCAGCGTTCTGGGTCAACTTTGTTTGCCATATCTGCACAATGGAAGGAAGTACCAAAGAGAATATTATTCACTTCCATCATCTTATACTGAATCTATACACCAACAGTCTATGGAATCTACTAAGGTATGAATCTAGATATTATTTTTTGCATTTGGAATTCTGGATAAACATATCAATTTGAAATGAACCGATTTGATAAATATAATAAAGTGGCTATTGAGAAACCAAGGAAAAAGTGGTAAGAGAAACATTTTACTGAGATGTTTTGCAACTGGAATTCCCATTGTCGTGAATTTTGCAATAACTCTATTTATCGTGGTATTTCAATCCATCCAATATGAGCCTCTCAAATAAGCTCATCCTTCTTACGCTATAGTTCTATGGATAAGGCAATGGAATATATGTGTTTGATATGCCCTTGGCCATACTATTGATAAGCAGATAATTTCACACACATAACACACACACATATTATAAAGCCACTTATTTCTTTCATGTTTTGCTTTATCTTCTTAGATCTGATGCGCTTTAATGTTCTAGTTTGAAGCTTTTGCCATTTCAATCATATCAAAAATCAAAGACACTCTTGGTTGGCCTGGGGAAATTGTGAAGCACAGTGGTGGTGCGTGGACTGGGGAACTCCCAAAATATCTCAGGAGGATAGTTGAAGCTGATAATTGTGGTGTAGATTTTTCATCTATTACTGATGCATCAGAGAAAAGTGATGAAGAAATTAAAGCATCTGCACAAGATATTGCAAGTTATCAGGTATATTTGTTAGACTGATTTAGTCTTGCTTATTGAACTTGCTTTATTTCTCTTTCAGTAACAAGGAATAATAAAACAATGTGCCAGAGAGAGAATAAAGAAGTATCAAGTTAAAAGAGAACCAAAGTTATCTTTATATGTGTACACACTTCGATGCAGGCACATTATGGATGAAACATGAAACATTCTCAGTATTGGTAGCCACAGCAGTAGTTGGTTGACCCTAAACTATTTTGACTTATTTTGTGTGCATGCTCCATATACTAATACTCGTGATGAACACACATTCCCTCACCATAGTTGTCACGGTGCCACGACGAGTCATGGCGGTAGCCGACTGTCTAGGCGACCGTCATGGCGTCCGTATGGTGACAAGTCGTTTACAATGTGCAATTTATATATTATTTATTTTACTTAATAAGTATATTGACAATAAAATTTCATATCAAAACATAACACTATGGAATAACATTAAATGCATAATTATGTAAATACTTAATAATAACAATCTAAAAACAAAAGACTTGATATTAAAAATTAGTAAAAGAAATGAAGAATTCAACAAACACCACATAGAAAATAAAGTTGTAACCAACCATCACAAATATGTACTCTGATAAAGATATGTCAAATCCGATTACTAATAAGTTTTTTAGGGTTTTATTTTCTTTTTCCCCGGTTTTTTTAATCGATGGGTCATGAGTTAATGGATTAGAACTGTAAAATACTTTGATTGAGCCTGAGCTGTTCAGGCGTGCATCATGGCGTCTCAAGATGTCCAAGGCGCATGCCTTAGCAACTCCATCTCAAGGCGCCCATCGCCTGGACGCCTAGCCTAAGCGACGCCTTAACAACTATGCCCCTCACATTTGAATATCGTTTTTACATTTGGTGAGTCAAGAGTCAATCCTTGGGACCTTAGAAGAGGTATTGATCTTATGTGCATTCAAAGTTGGGTTGCTCGTAACTATAGTATTAGAGTATAGTATCTAGGGGTGTTCAAAAAATTCGATTTTTCGGTTTTTTTACCGAACCGGTTGAAACCGGTACCAGCGGTACCGGTTTTTTTCGGTACCGATTTTTCAGTTTTTTTATGCTTTTCGATACCGGTAGCGGTAATAGAAATTTCGAATTCGGTAAAATCGAAAAAAAACCGAATTGTATCGGTGTATAAAACCGAACACATGATGAAGACAAGTTAATACACACATGAAGACAAGTTAATACACATGATGTGTATCAGTGTATATAACCCCATGGGCTATTCCACCCTTTTTACAAATGACAGATTTGTATCAGTTAATACACATGATGAAGGGATGTGTCAATTTTCTTATTCGAACACAGATTTGAAATCATTGCATCATACCCTTTTTACAAATGACATTTTAATATTAGTGCATAATAATCAACACAGAGAGCAGTAGAGCACCAAAATGATCTAGCCGAATAATGACATTGCCCAAAGTAGCTTCAGCTGCCTTCAATTGATATATAATTGTAGATGATTTTTTAGTTTTAAATTTTTTTTGTTAATATATTAAAAAAAATTTATTTAATTATTATTATTTATTAATAATTATAAATATTACCATGTGGTATAACCGAAAAAATCGGTACCGTTTTTGTACTAAACCGGTACCGAAACCGGTAATTCGGTACTGATTTTGGTTCTTGTTTTTTCGATTATTGCGGTTCGGTATCGGTTCGGTTTTTTCGGTACCGGTACGGTTTTTTACCGATGAGCACCCTTAATAGTATCTATTTTATTTCATTATTGTCGAGCCTCTCTAGCTTCAGTTATAAACTCTCATGCCTTGTTATTTTGGATTGTTTAACTTGTTCAAACACATTATGATGCCCTTTTGCAATGCTCTAAGAGATCTGTTATTTGTTTTCCTATATTTTCATTGTTCAGTTGTGTAGGATATATGGTTTCGTTTATCAAAACCAATTTATCACGTCCAAGTTGTATTTGATTGAAATAAGATTCCTACGTTAGTTTTGAATGGGCGTCACAAGAACCCCTCAAAGGACTACAATACTTACTATCCACGTCCAATGTTGTGGGGTTTACGTAGAATCCAACTTTTAAGACACTAAAGTTTAGCCCCGTGTAGAAAGCCAGCACCAAATTGTTTTGTAAAGACTACAGACATTTCTAATCAGGCAATCAAATGTACTTAAAACACGGTCATGTATGTGATTATATGGTTTTATATATGTCTAATAATTGAATAATAAATACTGAAATGGTTTTGTACTAATCTAAGTGATTGCTTTTCCTTTTTTGAGTTGGTTCTTATTTGCAGACTCCTTGACACCCAAATGTAGATATGTAAATTAAGGACACTCATTAAAAATATTACTCCCTCTGTCCCATGATAAAAGACCTTATTACTATTTTGAGTAGTCCCATGTTAAATGTCCATTTTCCTTTAATAATCAAACTTTTACACATATTTTCCTATTATACCTGTAACATTAAATATCTCATACTTTTCTTATTCTAATTCTCTCTCCATATTTAATGACATTATTATGGATAATTTTGTCATTTCATTTATCTTCTTAATATGCGTGAAAAGTCCACCAGGACTTTTATCCTGAGACGGAGGGAGAAAAGTTATTTCTCTGATGTAATATTTCTTGATTGTGCTGTTTTTACATTATTTCCCATCAAACTTTATATTTATTTATGTGCGTGCGTCACTTGTTATATTCATTTTTTTCCTTGATAATTCTTTTTATATAAAGATGTAGGTCAATTGCCGTTAAGACAGTAACAATGTTTACTAAATTATGTTTGTGAGAGCTTCCTTCTCAGTAAAGGACAATCCTAAATCTGTTTCAGAAATAAATAAATAAAGGGACAATCCTTAATAATTTGTAGGATATGATTATTACTCTTTTAGTCCATTTAAAAGTGATGAATATAATTTCTTTTTGACCTTGTTACTTACACTGCTGATTTAGTGCTTCGAGGCCTTCAACTTAGTGAGTTGTACCCTTTTTATTCTTGTTTTGACCTTTTTCTTTGCCGTGCTAAACACTTTCATTGGAAGCTGTCTTGCATGCATCTTCTAGCATTCAAAATTTATTGATAGACATTCTTCCTTGAGCAACAAGCCCCAAGGGACTAGAGCTACCTATGTGAATAAAAGTATATCTGTTGAATTGTTGATTACATTCATCATTTTGCTTTCGTGTCTTCTCTTTAGGCATTCATCTCAAATGATAGATGTACATTTCTAAAATCCTTGGTCAGAATTGGGAGCAAATTGAATGCTAAATTCACAAAGTTCAGTTTGTCTATAAGAAAATTGTGTTGTGCCAATAGGGGTTGGGTCTGAGGGGCCTGGGGTTCATCATGGGGAATAAACTCTATGATTGTATATCTATCTATCTATTATCTATACATACATACATATATGTTTATACATACGTACATGCATACATATATATATATATGTATATATATACATGTTAATATGTATATAGCATGCGTGCATACCGATGTACACACCATCTATACATACATACATACATATACATGTTAATATATATATATATAGCTTGCATGCATACCCACACTCCATCATTGATCTTGAATGGTTGGGTCTGAGGGGCCTGGGGTTCATCATGGGGAATAAACTCTATGATTGTATATCTATTTATCTATTATCTATACATACATACGTACATATACATACATACATACATATATGCATTTACATACATATACACACACACACACGCACATATATATATATATATATATATATATATATATGTATATAGTATGCGTGCATACCCATGTACACACCATCTATACATACATACATACATACATACATATACATGTTAATATATATATATATATATATATATATATATGTACACACCATCTATACATACATACATACATATACATGTTAATATATATATAGCTTGCATGCATACCCACACTCCATTATTGATCTTGAATGGTTAGAGTTCCGATGTATCTTATAGCACTCGGACAACCATGTGAATCACCAATATTCAATTCTTGGACTTGAAAACTTTCTAAAAGTAGTTAGACAAGTTTACATCTCTTCATTTGTTGTATACGGTTATGAGAACATTCGGTTTTTGTATCTTTTAGTCATATTTTGTTTATATATTGATTTGATCTTCCATTGACATGGGCTTCCAAAATTTTGTTGGTATCATTTTAACCGTTTGTTTCTTCATATGAATTGATCTTCCATCGATGTGACCTTGCAACTTTTTAATGGTTAAAAATGTAAAAATTTCTTTAGATCTCTAAACTATTTTGGTTCAAATATATTATTCCCTCCGTCCTAAATTAATTGCTCAGTTTTGACTTTTTTAAGTCAAATTGACTTTTTTTAGAATTAATAATTAAGCATATATAAATATATTTCTAAAATTATAAAAATTGGGGTTAGTAATAAATTGTATATACTTTCTTTTGGTTATAATCTCTTCACCTATATTTTAGTAAAAATAGTAAAAAAATTAGTTTTAAAAATGGTCAATTTAATTTTAAAAAGTCAAAACTGAGCAATTAATTTGGGACGGAGGGAGTATATGCTTACATGATAATTACATTTGGTTCTCAATCATGCTTCTAATAACAGCCTCGCCTCACTAATACCGTAATACGCTTCCCCCGTTCTTGTAAATTTCAGGTGGTTTTGTCAGCTGAAGGGAAGATTGTTGGGATCCAACCTACAAGTCGTGTGGCTGTTAATCAGTGGGCGGCCAACCCATTAGCAAAGGAGCTATATGGTGGGAGGAAACTTTCCCCTGGTAAACAATAATTTACCCCATTACTCATTTCATGTTATTATGTGGCATGACTTGACTGGGTTTGAGGACTGACTCTGGGCATTCTTTCAAGCAGGTTTTATAGAACCTGGACTCAAAATCAGCTGTACCAGTGAGTTCGTTTTATTAGAGTTGTTAATGTCGGTGAATCCCGACTCCCGTTTTGCATTAGCTAGACCAGCTAAGTTATAATTGCATATTGGGTTACAAGCAGTTTCTGGAAGCCATTTTGATTTCGATTTCCCTTACATAGTGTTCCCTCTACATCTTTTTGGGTTGTAACAGCTGGAATCAATGGTTATTATATACTCGAAATTTTGCGTTCCTGGTACTAACCTTATAGGAAGACAAAATAGTCTTGGCAATTCACTGTAAGATTTTTTAAAATTTTAAGCTTTCTACTATTTCTATATATTTATATCTATTAATGTTGAGAGTCGCGTTGAGTGGGTATGTTCAGATCGTCGACGATTTGAGCTTTTTATTGCTTATATATATATATATATATATATATATATATATATATATATATATATATACATACATACATTTTAAAGTCATGCCTGGAATTTACTTCATGGCAGTTAATCGTCCATATATATATACTTAAATATATTTATTGCTTTTATACAAATATTTGTTTTAACTGTTTTCATATTGTAGATATTTATTCTTTCAGTTTGCGGATTAGATTTGCCTAAATCTGATTATTTCTAACTTTGATCAGTTCAAAAGTAATTAAACTGAAATCGTTAAAACTAGAATAGTTTAGAGATATTTAAATCTAGTTCTTTTTCTAGTTTTTGTATATGTCAGTCTTTCATGTGAGCCTAGGAATCATGTGATCATAGATTCAGTTTTTGAATTTAGATTATGTTCTCGTGATGGACATTTTACAGTTGTAATCAGCTTGTAAATTATCTACCGTGTCTGAATATCCTTAGATGGCTCTTATGCTCACAAGGAGTTTATCACTGTTATGTATCTTATTTTTTCGAAGATATTTCGCATCTCGAAAATAAAAGTAATCAAGCCGAACATATAATAAAATGAAAGTATCAAAGACTTCAATTACTATTGAGCATAAGGGTTTGAAAATTTATTTTTCAAAACTTCACTGTTATATCTTGTTAAAATTGAATTTTTATATAAAAGTCAAACTCTTTGTATATAGGTGTAAATGAGGTATAGCACCACTTTTAGATATTTGCACATAGGTCTTATACACACGTAGATAAAAATTAATGAAAAGTGGTGGTAACTGTGTTATCACGGAAGTTGGGGATTGTAAGACCCCAACTTTTATAAATAAAGATGAATTTTCTATAAATATCATTTTTGAATATTATGAAGTTAATTTGATATAATGTTATAGTTGTGGGTAATATTTATAAATTTTGCAAAGTAAGCAAGTTGTTATAAAATATTCGTTTGGTCGGAAAATATTCTTTTTTGTCGGGGAATATTCGTACGACGGCACAATCATTGGTGGACCCCACAACGGAATTATTGTCGGATTGAAAAAACGACAGAATTATCTTTCTATAAAAATAACGGCTGAGGTGTTACCGTTAAAATCGTTAAAACTGTTGAACTACTTGGTAGTAAAAGTACAGTAATACGCGTGGTTGCATAGTAGCACACGGTATTGATTATTGATGCTTACGTGAGAAGTCACTCAACTATACTCAATTATTGCTACAGTAATTGCTGCATCATATCTCTTAAATTATTGTCATAGTATCATCTGTATAATATGTTATATTATTGAGACGTTGTGGTAAGTTTGGTTATTTTATGGGGGGCCATATGTCATCATCTAAGAGTCTCTTCGTCAATAGTAATTACCGTCGTCAATAGTAATTACCTTCGTCAATAGTATTTACCTTGGTCAATAGTAATTACCTTCGTCAATAGTATTTTCCTTGGTCAATAGTATTTACCTTGGTCAATAGTAATTACCTTCGTCAATAGTATTTACCTTGGTCAATAGTAATTACTTTCGTCAATAGTAGTTGTCCCTTCAATATTACCAAGAGTCATTTGACCCTTCGTTAAGACCAAGAGTCATTTGACCCTTCGTTAAGACCAAGAGCCACCCTCAGTTTTTCTATAAATAGAGGCCTAGGGCTTCATTATTTTTCACGAATTCATTCAAGCTATAGAGAGAAAGTATAGAGAGAATAAAGAGAGAGAGACTAAAAGTATTCTGCTACATCACTTTTCCAATATCCAGTTCTTTTAAGGTAGGGAATATTATTTCTTTTATATTCATGAAGAGAACTTCTGTTATTCCATTTGTTATTATTCTGTTGGAATAACCAGTATACGCGGTCTACCCTATACTTGGTGACATTCTTCTATTATTCTGTTGGAACATCCTGTCTGTGTGTTTTACACCGGACCTGGTTCCGTTTATTATTCTGTTGGAACATCCTGTCTGTGTGTTTTACACCGGACCTGGTTCCGTTTTATTATTATTCTGTCGGAATATCCTGTCTGTGCGTTTACGCCGGACCTGGTTCCATTATTTATTATTCTATTGGAATAACCTGTCTGTGCGGTCTATCGCATGCATGGTGATTTCTTTTGTTATTCCATTCTTTATTGTACTCAGTTGGTTAAGTTTTGACTTCTATACTCCATGAAAGTTGTGGAATATCCTTGATAGTTGCGTTTCATCCAGTATCTTTTCAAGAAAATATTCTTCTAAGCATTCTTGAATTTTACTCCACAATGCAGTATCATGTTGACAATTTGGACGTTGTTAATTCCTGGATAAATTAATTCTTGAACTTGTTTTATTGAATTCTTATATCATTGTCATCATCCTCATGTTTATAAAATGTTGAAAGTCATCTGTGGCATGTAGTGCATAGATGGACTTGGTATGATTATGACCAGGGATTATTCGGTATAATCATGACCGTAATGTTACAAATGATGTGGTAAAAGTCCTCATTGGCCCGTAGTACATTGATGGACAGTTGTTGGCATGATCATGACCATTAATGAATATACGAATATTCTTGGCCGTAGTGCAGGGGTGATTCGATGATGTGGATTATTTTATTAAGCTGAGTCTCAGCGATTACAGTGTTAAAAAACTTTTTAAATCATAAAAGATAGTAGAGTTTATTTTCTACTTGACTCTTTTAATGGATTGCTTGTTCCGCTACCGTTAAACTTGATGTCTATTATATTTTATCAGTTTAACATTGTTGAAGGCTAATGATAATTTATTCTGCATTATCTTAGTCATAATATTTCTTACTGGGCTAGTTGAGCTCACCCTTTCTTTCACTGTTCTCTTCAGGAAATGAGAACGTAGCTGGGACAAGTCGGGGTACGGAGTGATGGTCCGAATGATAGTATTAGTTAGTAGTCCTCACTATTCTATGTAATGGTGTGTTAATAAATGTAATGAGGACTCCTTTTGAGTATGAATACTCTCTAGAAGATAATATCTGTATTCAAACTCACAGTTTATGTTTTGTCGTATTGTACACGACAGATGTATTAATCAGTTGTATTTGTATTCTGTACTATGTATCTGACGACCCAAGATGGGTGATGTATACCTAATTTTGGGGGCGTCACAGTTGGTATCAGAGCTTAGGGATATGATCCCTGGCTAAGATGTGAGAATAGAACTAGGAGGGGAGAGACGGGGAATTCCTTCGCTAGTATGGCATACCTAAATTTATTTGCATGGTATTTAATTGGTCGGTCATAATATAAGGATAATATATGACATATCAATTAATTTTTATTTTGTGACAGTATCTGAAAATGGCATCTGAGAATGTTGAGAATAGCAATGGAGCACAGACGACTGTTGATTCACCACATATCAATAATCAGGATAATGTGCATCAGGAAGGTGTCAATCCTCATGCAAACAACAACACTGACTAAATGATGAATGATCAAATGTTCAGAGGCTTTATGCAATTCATGCAACAACAGGTGAAAGCGGCTCCTGTCCACAACGTAGGTGGAAATACTGGAAACTCTCAGGCGGTCACCGCTAAACAGTTTAAGGAGCTGGGACCACCGGAGTTTAAGGGAGAACCCAAACCACTTGTAGCTGAAACATGGATAAAGCAGATCACCAAGATATTTGATGTCTTGAGTTGCTCCGAGGAGCAAAAGGTTCCCTTTGCCGCCTTTATGTTGCGAGGAGAGGCAGATTACTGGTGGGAATCGATAAAGCGTACTCAACCTGCCGCACTGAAGATGTCTTGGGAGAAGTTTCAAGATCTGTTTAACGACAAATACTTTCCCGAGAGTATTCGTCACATGAAGGAGGTGTAGTTCATCAAATTGGAGCAGAATAATATGACCGTGTCGCAGTACGAGGCAAAATTTGCGGAGTTATCCCGGTTTGCGTCCCACCTGGTGGATAATGAAGAAAGAATGACGCGGATGTTTTTAAGAGGTTTGAAGCCGGAGATACGTCAACATCTTGTTTCTCATAAACTGTGTTTGTATTCAGATGTTGTAAATAGGGCTCAGTTGGTGGAGCGCGATAACGAGACAACGCAACCAAAAGAGAGCAGCCGGCAAAATGATAATACCAGTGAGAGCAGTCATCGAAGCGGTGACAACAAGCGTGGAGGGAATCAACAGGCCAGAAATGGTAACCACTTCGGTGGTAATCAGGGCCAAAACAATAAGAATGGACATTTCAAGAAGAGGAGATTCAACAATGACCGAAAGACGTCAGCACCAGCACCTGTCGTTAAGGAAGGAGAACGACCACCTATCATATGTTTCAAATGCGGAGGGGAGGGACACATCAGTCCAAACTGCGCGATGCCGTCCAAAGCATGTTATAATTGTGGAAGAGAAGGTCATTTAGCCCGATTTTGTCGTTTACCGAAAACAAATTCAGCTAGGATGGAGGCACCAAAAGCCGTCCCAGAAAAGTTAAAACCGGTTGTGCAAGGGAGAGCGTTTGTTGTGAACTCCCAGAGAGCAAGGAACCCGAATGAGGTCATCACGGGTAAGCTTATCATAAACTCTAAAGAAGTTTATACTTTATTTGATACCGGTTCAACCCATTCTTTTATTTCTCCTACTTGCGCTCATCGATTAAATTTGATTCCGGAGAAATTAGACTTTGACTTATCTGTGGAAACTCCGTTGGGAGAAACCTTCATTACCTCCACTGGTTATAAGTCTTGTTTGGTTCAAGTTGGTACCCACACATTACCTATCGATCTGATTTCATTAAAAATACTTGCATTTGACGTGATTCTAGGGATTGATTGGTTAACTACTCATTATGTAAAAATTGATTGTTTTCGTAAGGTTGTTAGCTTTCATATTCCTAATCGACCTATTATGCGAATTCAAGCAACCAAACCATTAAAATCAATCGCTGTCATCTCAAGCCATAAAGCTATTCGTTTATTGAAAAACGGATGTCAAGCTTTCTTAGCTCATGTCACAGATCTAAACAAAAATACGTCAGCTTTGAATGATATTTATGTTGTTAATAAATTTCCTGACGTATTTCCCGAAGAACTTCCTGGCCTACCCCCAGAGCGTGAAATTGAATTTTGTATCGACCTTGAACCCGGTACAAAACCCATTTCCAAAGCTCCATATCGAATGGCTCCTATTGAACTTCAGGAGTTAAAGACCCAACTGCAGGAATTGTTAGACATTGGTTTTATTCGTCCTAGTACTTCTCCTTGGGGTGCTCCTGTTCTGTTCGTGAAGAAGAAAGATGGGAGTATGCGACTTTGTATTGATTATCGGGAGTTGAATCATGTCACCATAAAAAATAGGTACCCATTGCCACGTATTGATGACCTGTTTGACCAGTTGCAAGGAGCACAATTCTTTTCAAAGATCGATCTTCGTTCTGGATATCATCAGCTGAAGGTTAGAACTGAGGATATTCCAAAGACTGCCTTCAGAACTCGGTATGGGCATTATGAATTCTTAGTTATGTCTTTTGGATTGACTAATGCTCCTGCTGCCTTCATGGATACGATGAACAGGGTATTTAAGGAATATTTAGATCACTTTGTGGTCGTCTTTATCGATGACATCCTTGTTTATTCCAAAAGCCGTGACGATCATGAGGAACACTTGAGGCTGGTACTCCAAAAGCTTCGTGAATACAAACTTTATGCCAAGTTGAAGAAATGCGAGTTCTGGCTGGAAGAGGTAGCATTCCTTGGGCACGTAGTATCAAGTCGTGGAATATCGGTTGACCCGGCAAAGATTGAAGCTATTCAAAGCTGGGAGCAACCTAAATCAGTAACCGAAGTACGTAGCTTTCTCGGTCTAGCTGGTTATTATCGGAGATTCGTGGAAGGATTTTCTCGAATCGCTACTCCGTTAACTCAGCTGACTCGAAAAGATACAAAGTTCGGTTGGAGCGAAGAATGTGAGCAGAGTTTTCAAGAACTCAAGAGGAGACTCATTTCAGCACCTGTTCTAACAATACCATCTGGCTCGGAGGGATTTGTCATCTACAGTGATGCTTCGAGTAAAGGGTTGGGATGCGTTCTCATGTAACATGGAAAAGTCATAGCCTATGCATCAAGACAACTCAAGGAATATGAGAGGAATTATCCTACTCATGATCTAGAGTTGGCAGCTGTTGTCTTTGCACTTAAAATTTGGAGGCATTACTTGTATGGGGAGAAAGTGGAGATCTTTACGGATCATAAAAGCCTCAAATATTTCTTCACTCAAAAGGAACTCAACATGCGACAACGACGTTGGCTTGAACTGTTGAAAGATTATGATCATACCATTCAATATCATCTTGGAAAAGCGAACGTGGTAGCTGACGCATTGAGTAGAAGATCATATGCGGGTACAAGTGCAATATTAACAACGCAAAGGCCCATTTTGTGTGACTTGCAAAGGATGGAGATAGAGTTAAAGACTCCAGGGACCCATGTGATGATGTCGAATATACGAGTAGAACCAACTTTAATCGATAAGGTTAAAGCTGCTCAAGCTACAGACCTGGAGCTGATGCGTATGAGGAAGAAAGTGCAAGAAGGTGCTATACCGGAAGCAAGAATCGATGAAGAAGGAATACTTCGAGTCAACTCCAGACTTTGTGTTCCTAACAACCCTGATTTAAAGTATGAAATCATGATGGAGGCGCACAACACACCGTTTGCAATCCATCCTGGAAGTACCAAAATGTATCATGATCTTCGTCATACATTTTGGTGGAGCAATATGAAGAGAGAGATAGCGTTGTTTATCTCAAGGTGTCTAACTTGTCAACGAGTCAAAGCGGAGCATCAAGTACCAAAAGGTCCATTGCAACCACTTGAAATTCCAGAATGGAAGTGGGAGCACATTACCATGGATTTCGTTACCGGTCTTCCTAGGGTTTCTCAAGGTATTGATGCGATTTGGGTCATTGTTGATAGATTGACCAAGTCTGCTCATTTCTTACCGATACGAGAAACTTATACACTTGAACGTCTTGCTCGTATGTACATAAACGAGATTGTAAGACTGCATGGTATGCCAGTATCCATAGTTTCTGATCGAGACCCAAGATTCACTTCACGATTTTGGGTTAGTTTACAAAAAGCTATGGGCACGGATTTACGATTTAGTTCGGCATATCATCCTCAGACGGACGGACAATCAGAGAGGACTATTCAAACTCTTGAAGATCTATTAAGACTCTGTGTCTTTGACTTCAAAGGAAGTTGGGACAAGTTCTTACCATTGGTGGAGTTTTCCTACAACAACAGTTATCAAGCAAGTATTGGCATGGCTCCATTCGAAGCATTGTATGGAAGAAAATGTCGTTCTCCAGTATGCTGGGATGAGGTGGGCGAAGCAACGTTGTTGGGACCGGAGTTGGTACGTATGACTACAGAAAAGATTCAAACGATCCGACAACGTATAAAAACCTCACAAGATCGACAAAAGAGTTATGCTGATCTTCATCGAAAGGACGTGGAATTTGATGTAGGAGATCATGTGTTCTTACGTGTTGCTCCATGGAAAGGAGTTACGAGATTTGGAAAGAGAGGAAAGCTAAATCCTCGATTCATCGGTCCATTTTTAATCCTCGATCGAGTAGGAACTGTGGCTTATAGACTCGCTTTACCGCCAAGTATGTCTCGTGTTCATAACGTTTTCCACATATCCATGTTACGCAAATATGTGGAAGACCCGAACCACATTATTGAGTTAGAACCGGACGAAATAGCGGAGGATTTGACGTATGAAGAAGTTCCTGTTCAAATCTTGGATAAGAAGGAACATATTCTACGCTCCAAGGTTATACCTCAAGTTAAAGTTTTGTGGAGAAACCACGATGTTGAGGAAATGACTTGGGAGTTAGAATCAGAAATGAAATCAAGGTATCCTTACCTCTTCGACATACCAGGTACGTACCCTAATTTCGAGGGCGAAATTTCATAAGAAGGGGAGGTTGTAAGACCCCAACTTTTATAAATAAAGATGAATTTTCTATAAATATCATTTTTGAATATTATGAAGTTAATTTGATATAATGTTATAGTTGTGGGTAATATTTATAAATTTTACAAAGTAAGCAAGTTGTTATAAAATATTCGTTTGGTCGGGAAATATTCTTTTTGTCGGGGAATATTCGTACGACGGCACAATCATTGGTGGACCCCACAACGAAATTATTGTCGGATTGAGAAAACGACAGAATTATCTTTCTATAAAAATAACAGCTGAGGTGTTACCGTTAAAATCGTTAAAACTGTTGAACTACTTGGTAGTAAAAGTACAGTAATACGCGTGGTTGCATAGTAGCACACGGTATTGATTATTGATGCTTACGTGAGAAGTCACTCAGCTATACTCAATTATTGCTACAGTAATTGCTGCATCATATCTCTTAAATTAGTGTCATAGTATCATCTGTATAATATGTTATATTATTGAGACGTTGTGGTAAGTTTGGTTATTTTATGGGGGGCCATATGTCATCATCTAAGAGTCTCTTCGTCAATAGTAATTACCGTCGTCAATAGTAATTACCGTCGTCAATAGTAATTACCTTCGTCAATAGTATTTACCTTGGTCAATAGTAATTACCTTCGTCAATAGTATTTACCTTGGTCAATAGTATTTACCTTGGTCAATAGTAATTACCTTCGTCAATAGTATTTACCTTGGTCAATAGTAATTACTTTCGTCAATAGTAGTTGTCCCTTCAATATTACCAAGAGTCATTTGACCCTTCGTTAAGACCAAGAGTCATTTGACCCTTCGTTAAGACCAAGAGCCACCCTCAGTTTTTCTATAAATAGAGGCCTAGGGCTTCATTATTTTTCACGAATTCATTCAAGCTATAGAGAGAGAAAGTATAGAGAGAATAAGAGAGAGAGAGACTAAAAGTATTCTGCTACATCACTTTTCCAATATTCAGTTCTTTTAAGGTAGGGAATATTATTTCTTTTATATTCATGAAGAGAACTTCTGTTATTCCATTTGTTATTATTCTGTTGGAATAACCAGTATACGCGGTCTACCCTATACTTGGTGACATTCTTCTATTATTCTGTTGGAACATCCTGTCTGTGTGTTTTACACCGGACCTGGTTCCGTTTATTATTCTGTTGGAACATCCTGTCTGTGTGTTTTACACCGGACCTGGTTCCGTTTTATTATTATTCTGTTGGAATATCCTGTCTGTGTGTTTTACACCGGACCTGGTTCCATTATTTATTATTCTGTCGGAATATCCTGTCTGTGCGTTTACGCCGGACCTGGTTCCATTATTTATTATTCTATTGGAATAACCTGTCTGTGCGGTCTATCGCATGCATGGTGATTTCTTTTGTTATTCCATTCTTTATTGTACTCAGTTGGTTAAGTTTTGACTTCTATACTCCATGAAAGTTGTGGAATATCCTTGATAGTTGCGTTTCATCCAGTATCTTTTCAAGAAAATATTCTTCTAAGCATTCTTGAATTTTACTCCACAATGCAGTATCATGTTGACAATTTGGACGTTGTTAATTCCTGGATAAATTAATTCTTGAACTTGTTTTATTGAATTCTTATATCATTGTCATCATCCTCATGTTTATAAAATGTTGAAAGTCATCTGTGGCATGTAGTGCATAGATGGACTTGGTATGATTATGACCAGGGATTATTCGGTATAATCATGACCGTAATGTTACAAATGATGTGGTAAAAGTCCTCATTGGCCCGTAGTGCATTGATGGACAGTTGTTGGCATGATCATGACCATTAATGAATATACGAATATCCTTGGCCGTAGTGCAGGGGTGATTCGATGATGTGGATTATTTTATTAAGCTGAGTTCCAGCGATTACAGTGTTGAAAAACTTTTTAAATCATAAAAGATAGTAGAGTTTATTTTCTACTTGACTCTTTTAATGGATTGCTTGTTCCGCTACAGTTAAACTTGATGTCTATTATATTTTATCAGTTTAACATTGTTGAAGGCTAATGATAATTTATTCTGCATTATCTTAGTCATAATATTTCTTACTGGGCTAGTTGAGCTCACCCTTTCTTTCACTGTTCTCTTCAGGAAATGAGAACGTAGCTGGGACAAGTCGGGGTACGGAGTGATGGTCCGAATGATAGTATTAGTTAGTAGTCCTCACTATTCTATGTAATGGTGTGTTAATAAATGTAATGAGGACTCCTTTTGAGTATGAATACTCTCTAGAAGATAATATCTGTATTCAAACTCACAGTTTATGTTTTGTCGTATTGTACACGACAGATGTATTAATCAGTTGTATTTGTATTCTGTACTATGTATCTGACGACCCAAGATGGGTGATGTATACCTAATTTTGGGGGCGTCACAGGGATGTTTAACACATTTCTTACGCTTAACCAAATTCTTGGACTCTAAAAAATCTCGGTTTTCAAGATCAGTTAAACAATGTTAAATTATTGAGTCTTTGTGTAAATCTTTTATCGGTTGAGTTGGTGTAACTATTTAAAATTATCAACTACCGATTCTAATAGTCAAATTGTCATCATATACATGTCGGATTTTTTTGAACTTATTTTTTTAAATAAAATTTACCTAAAATGAGAATATTAAAAGACAAGAACAGAAAGAGATAAATAAAAATTCTGACGTCGGCAGTTATATTTTGATTTTTTTAAAAGAACTTTTTCACTTTCATTTTTTTGTTTAAGTGTTTAACTTCATTAGGTGGTACAACCAATACCATGGCAGCAGGACATGCGTTTTTGCAAATATGATGTGTGAAAAGGAAAAAGAAACACAGTTTCGTACTCTAAGCTTTTCTTTTATCTCAATCAAACAATAGTGATAGATTTACTTTAAGGTATTTTTGGAATTTTAAAATATATAGAAAAAGGTAAATGGAGAATAAATTTGTTTTTAAAAGGATAAATATTTAATTATCTGTTTTCTTGAATTATTAAAAAAGTCCCATTTGATCTTTTTTATCGATCAATTTATAAAATCATAAAATTTAAAATTGATGTGAATTTATTTGAATCTGATTAATGTCGTACAACTTAATATTGTAAATTACTTAAAAATTATGATCAAGTATAAAATTATTATTGCAAAATAAAAAATTTAAATTTTGCAAATTAATTAAATAAATTTTTGATAAGTCTACTCAATAAAATTGGTTAGTGGCACAAAAGAGTAAAATACAGTGACATCTCTCTAGATAATCATACTAACATTCGTCTCCCCTCTGGTTTTTTAAATAACAGATACTACCCCTGCAAGTTTTTAGGGTTGATTAAATTGATAAAATTACATATTCACTCTCGTATGTTGTCAAATTTGAATTCCTAAATTATATATATATATATATATATATATATTATTTAGTTATCATTTTTACTACAATATATTTTAATTATAGTTTTATTTGTAATTAAGACTATCTCATTCAAATTGTTGGTAACTTGTAAAAAATCTAATTTAGTTTAATTATCACATAGTTTTGGATAAGTGATACATATATTGAAAATTTTAAATTAAATTATTAATGGAGTTATTTTAATTAGAGTGATTGAGTATGTTGATAGTTTAGTTTTTGGTGTTTAACGACAAAAATTATTATTTGAATTCTTAGTTTCATATTATGATTTTTATATGTTAAGTTTTGTTGAGTATATGTCAAAATTTGAGATGTTTATGATTTTGATTATATTTTTTAGTATATAATTGGTGTTGTTTTTATATAATGTTAAATAAAAAAATATAATAATATTTATTACAACCTCTATCTTGTAAAAAGATTTTTCTTTTTATATATATATATATATTTTTTTGAGTAACAACATTTGTCATTTTTACTGTAAATAATTATGTCCAAGTGTGATTTATGTTTAGTTTAATATTTAAGAAAAATGATTAGTATAATTTTTAATACTTTTTTATATGAATAATAAGATTTGTTCAATAATAATAAGTTTGTTTTATGTAAATTTTAATATTTGGGAAAAATAATTATAATTTTTTTGCATTAATTTATAATTCTTATGGGTATTAAAATTTTACCTTTTAATTACAAAAAAATATATATTTGAATGCATATTACGTAAATTTTAATCTTTGACGAATTTAATTAGCAAAAAGTGTATGATTTTATTTTTTTGATAAAATGAATATTTATTATTTTTTGACATTTATATTATTTATAGCACAAGTTCATAATTTAATTAATTAGATCAAGTTAAGTAAAAATTATAATATACAAATTTATATTTAGTAGATATTAAATATTATAACTTGAAGGGTATATTAGAAATTATATTAAAAATATTTTTGAATATTAGTTGGTCAATCATATTAGGAGTAATGAATGTTACATATTGTAGACTAGAGTAGAGATTTTGGGTATTATTAGATTATGTAGAGTGATTTCGGTGTATTTTACTCGTGCACAAAATAACCAAATTCGTAATGCGGGGCTATTGTTTTGGATGGACTTGCTTGATTCAAGTATTCAACCACCATTCCACTAGACTAATTTTACTACTACTTGTTCTAATTTTATTTTATTTTTGATATGACGACAATTAATATGGGACTTTTATTATGAATGACTAATGACTAAACACAATAATAAATGACATCAGCGATTTGGATAGACATACAAAATTCAAACCATTTCTTTTTATTGGGTATATAAAATTCATTTCATATATATATATAAAGCCTGGATTGGACTCACTCACATCACATATAGGGAGGGACGTGCATCACTTTTGAACACACATTTCTCTATCTTCTCCCAGAATTGAAAGCCTTCCCAAGTTTCCATGACCAAGGCATGTACACATATAGGGAGTGACGTGCATCACTTTTGAACACATTTCTCTATCTTCCCCGAATTGAAAGCCTTCTCAAGTTTCCATGACCAAGGTATGAAATCTCTTACATTTGTTATTTGGTTTTCCATTTCAAAAGAAAATATACATACTTATATATATATGTAAGTATGGCATCTGAGAATTCTTTTCCATTGATCACTTTTAATTTCTTTCATCACCCTTTTTCTCCATTTGGGTAAATTTCCCATTTTTTCCCTTATCGATCTAATAGGGAAAAACATTACATTGACATCTGCATAATCCTTAATTTGTTCTTCATTTAAGTTATTGCTCACATTATCACATCGTTGCATGTTTTTCCAATTTCTTTGTACACAGGATACTCTACTCAAATAAATAAGAATATCAAATATATAAAACTTGAGTATTTATTTTTCTGAATTAAACGGAGGAATCATCCAATAAAGTAAAGTGACATGCATAATGAATTCACTCATTGGATTTCTTCCTAGAAAAAAGGATATTTGATTAGGTTTGAAATTAAATTAAATATCATTGGATTTCTTCACCATGCAGTTAACTAGTTAAACATAAATAATCTTAATTTTAGAAATTAAATGTTGTGGGTTTGAATTATTGCAGGTTTTTCCCCAGAGGGTATACGAAAAGTGCACAGGAGGGACCTCTGGTGCTTCATATAAACCCCTGACTTGGTTATTTCATCTTAATTCATCACAGCATTATACATAATAAAATGGGTGACAAGACTTTTCACATAGCTTTGTATCCATGGTTTGCCATGGGCCATCTTACTTCTTTTCTTCATCTTTCCAACAAGCTTGCAGAAAGAGGCCATAAAATCACCATTTTCATACCCTCCAAAACACTACACAAGTTGGAGCAATTCAATATTCACCAAGACCTCATCACTCTTATCCCAATAATTGTCCCACATGTGGAAGGCCTACCTCTTGGTGCCGAAACAACCGCAGATGTTTCTTATCCATTGCAGTCTTCTCTCATGACTGCAATGGATAAAACACAACCCACCATTGAATCTTCTCTTCAAGAACTCAAACCCCATTTCATCTTCTTTGATTTTGCACATTGGGTACCATCCCTGGCACGCTCTTTGGGTATTAAGTCCATTCATTATTGCACCATAAGCTCTGCAGCCACTGGATACTTGATAAGGGACGGAGATAAATACCAGAACAAGAAGTTGACAGAAGCTGATTTGATGGAACCTCCTCATGGATTTCCTCCTTCATCAATGATCAAGATTTACGCACATGAAGCTCGCCACCTAATTGGTGCAAGTGAAAAAGAATATGGTAAAGACATATCATTCTCAGAGCGCCTTTTTATCGCCTTTAGTGACTGTGATGCCATTGCTTTCAAAACATGTCGAGAGATGGAAGGTTTATACTGTGATTATCTTGAGAATCATTTCAAAAGGCCTATTCTACTGGCAGGGCCAGTTGTGCCAGAGCCACCAACTACAACACTAGAAGAACAATGGGCAAAATGGCTTGATGGATTCAAACCAAATACAGTGATTTTCTGTGCATTTGGAAGTGAATGTATGCTTAAAAAAGATCAGTTTCAAGAACTAATATTAGGATTGGAGCTTACAGGTTTGCCCTTTTTGGCTGCCTTAAAACCACCATTGGGAGCAGACAACATTGAATCAGCATTATGGGAAGGCTTTAAAGAGAGAAATCAGGGAAAAGGTGCAGTTCATGGAGGATGGATTCAGCAGCAACTGATTTTGGGACATCCTTCTGTGGGGTGCTTTGTTACTCACTGTGGTTTCGGGTCCTTATCCGAGAGTTTGGTGAATGAATGCCAATTGGTGCTACTACCACACGTGGGTGATCAAATTATCAACGCAAGATTAATGGGCAGAGATTTGAAAGTAGGAGTGGAGGTCGAGAAAGGCGAAGATGGTGCCTTTACAAAAGATACTGTCTGCAAGGCAATACTATCAGTGATGGAGGTTGATAGCAAGGTTGGGAAGGAAGTAAGAGAAAACCATGCTAAATTTAGGGAGCTTCTATTAAGAAAGGGGCTTGAGAATTCTTGCATTGGTGAGTTTATCCAGAAGCTGCATGGCCTCCTGCAATGATCTTATTTTGACATGGATTTTGGTAAATTCATATCATTGCTAGCTATAATAGACAATGTGTAGGTTGCCTATCAAGGGTTCTTTAGTTTTACATTCGAGTTTTGATAAGACTTTTCTTCAGTAAGAATAAATAAATGGTTTTGTTATTCATTCATCAGTAAATTACATATAAACAATAACTAATAAATCATCATTACTAGTAACTTTCAAAAACCATATTGAATGTTTGAACTACAGATACACAGTTAAAGTATCATAAACCATTTTTCTCCCCTTCCTTTTTGGTTAAAGGGAAGTGTAACTGGTAATTCATTAACCATTCCAGACTAAAGATGGGGAAAAAAATGCAAGGAAATCCCATTATAAATTAAGCATAATTAAGCATAGTGAATGTATAAACTACAAAGGTGTATGCTCAACCGCATATAACCATGGAGCTAAAGATTGGAAAAAAGTGTGGGAGAAGAAAGCGTAAACATTAATCATATATGAAGTAGCTAGATAAACACAGTCACAAAAAATGACCCATTAAAACAAAATCCACCACCTTTGATCAAACAGTGGGCATGCATGCATATACTACTAGTATTTCTATTATTATTATTTTCCTGCAGAAACATAACCATTGTCTAAACTTAGCAGACCAACAAAACATTTTAGTCATTCATCAATAAGAATTCATAACTGGGTCTTTGCTGATAGCATCCTCCAAAGCCTCAAGATACTTACGTTTATCAGCTTCAAAAACATCTGTTTCCTCACTATCTGCACGAGTTATAAATGATGCAATTTTGACCTCCTTGAAGTCAGCCCCAGCAGCTGGGAGTGCATGGGTCGAGTGGCGAATTCCAAGCTGCTGCTCTTCTTGGGCAGGGCAGGCTAGGAAGCCTTACCAGCTCCGGATCGGTATTCTTCATCTCAACAATCTGGGTCTGGTCCATATAAATTCTCCCTTTATTTTTTGGAGCTTAATATTTGGACTATTTGTAACTATGGACCAGACACACTGATACCCCATAAGAACATCCAGCAACTGATTATGAGCCAACTGCATATATTCTTGGTTCCCAGCAGTTTCTTTTTTAGCAAAAACAAGCACAAATCTGGTAATTTGAGAAAGTTTGAAGTGGGCTATTCTCACAGGGTCTATGTTTGACGCTAAATTTTATGCACCAAATCAACCTAGTGATGTACTGATGTGCACACCCAAACAAACACACAAGCCACACACAAAACCCCACTTTACAAGACAATGTTCCAACCTTTTATTGCACTCTTAATACAAAGGATACACTAGCTATAAATAATACAAAATAGGCATGCAATTGACAATCCCAACTGCCTAGGAATTTCAGCCAATAGCCGACAAACATTTGAATTCAAACAATTAACTTCCAAAACAACTGCCCACATATATGTTTGATCAGCCACCATGTCAAATTCGAATTTTAACAAGCCCACATGTGTTTGATGTTTGCCTCATGAAGTAACTGCCCATAACTGTTTGCAACTGTTGTCAGTGTTGTTGTCAACCCATCTAGCCCAACATCCAAACTAACCCATGTAGTCAGTCCGCATCTTTGTTGTCTCAGCCCACGAATCTGTCCAACATATGCCCCAAAGTTATGCCAAACTAACCCACACAAAATTCCAACCAAGCCAAGCACTTGCCCAAGGTGTTGCCCACGAAGAACATGCCCATCATGCCATGTTCATGCCCAGCTCATGATGATTCTTTTGATTCGATCCAAGCCACCAATCCGTTTGCTAGCATTGTTATTAGCTAGGAGAGCACAATAATGTCCCAACGATCCGCACGCATAGGCCATGACAGCCTACCCATGGCCTGGGTGGACTTCCCGGACCACCCCTCCCTTATAGTAGACATTAAGAAAATTTTCAAATTGTCCGCAACATGTATCAAATATGCTTGAGGAATCATAATGTATATCCCCTAGATATACTAGTTTAGCCAGTGCCTAGCCTTGCCCCACAAGTTGAGTGTCAAAGCTGCCTTGTCTTCCCACACGAGTTTAGTGTCAAAACCAAGTGTTGACACGGTCCATCATGTCAAATTCGTGTCAACCCGGTAAGAGGCTAACAGACCACCCCACTAGAAGAGTTCAACGTCCTTGTCGGAGGGTGTTCCCAATACTCAACAATTTGCTTCTCAAAATGCCACAATGTAGCATCACATTCCCAACTTGCATCCACTTCATTTTCACCTTTCCAATGAACCAAATTATCTGTCATTCGATTCTTTTTACTATGACCTTCAATCTGATGAGCTAGAGTCTTCTCAATATCTTTATCAAATTGTTTACTTATCATCGGCGGAGCTCTCTTAGCTTACTTTCGGCCTGCATCAAGCAACTTTTGTTGGAACGGTTTCAAATAACTTACATGAAATGTTAAAGCAATTTGAAAGCTTTAACCTGTAAATCTTTCAAATTTCAACTTCGACTTTGTTGCCAATTGGAGTCTAGGAAATGCGTTTAGAAACTTGAATATGTATCTCATACAAATTGCAATGGGAAAAAGGGAGATTAAATGGATTGTTCACTTTTAAGCATTTAGTAATTGAACTTTAAAATTTTAATTTTAACCAATCAAAAAATGGGCCCCACATGCGGAAATATCAAAAAAATATTGCAAAAATATCAATTATATATTTAAATTAATATTTTCGCATGTGAGACCTATTTTTAACTAAGTATTAATATTAGTTTGATTAAAAAGTGAGCCCCGTAAAAATATCAAAAAATATTGTAGAGTATCACTTCCCTATTGAATATCATCATTCTAATTCTATGATCAAGAAAATAGATTAACACTATTTTAAAATAACGATATTATGGTTTTAAGTTAGTTTGAAAAATATTGAACAATTTACCAAGATATTTAACATTAGCATTAACTTGCTTATTACTAGTATTAAATGTTTAAATCCAATTAGTCCAAAATTTTAATTTTATAAATAAAAAGTAATTCATACTTACTTTTTTACTAAATAAAAATATAATATAATTATTACAATATATATATACGCCTACGAATTATGACCTTTGCCTTGAATGTGAGCAAATTGTATTAGGGCAAAGGTGCAAAAATATCCCTGAACTTTACACGGATGTCTCACTTCCACCCTAAACTAAATATTTTTCCAAAAGTACCATTAACGTTTCAAAAGCTGGTCACCCGTGCCCTTGCTGTCGTTAGACCAGCCACATGGACTAACTCTGTTTACACGTGTATATTTATTGCTGAGTTGGCACTTAGGGACAAAACAACATAACAAAAGCAAACGTTCAGGGTCAAAAGGAACAAATGCGTATATTCAAAAAGGGGAAAAAAAGCCCTAATCAGTTTCTTCAAAGAGAAAGGCGAAATCGAAGAGGAGAAGAAGACGCGAGACGAAGGTGAAGCCCAGTGTTGATCGAAGAAGGTGAAGGCCAGTTCGGCCAGAAGAAGATGAATGTGAGTCATTTCTCTGTGTGTGCTCTGCAATCAGTCCCTACCACGAACTTGAGTCTAATCGAAGTCGAAGGAAGCTTTTAAGAAGAAGAAAATGAATCTCTCAAGTACTTTCATCTACGCTTTTGATTAATAAAGTGCAAGTGGTAGGGAACATCACGTGATCCATGTTTAAGTTGGTTGTTGACTGGTAGGGGACATGTGGTCCCCTATATTATTATTTATAGATTATTAATACTTTGTAGTTTGAATTTGTCTCTTATTGTTTATTGTTATGTATTGTTATGTGAAGTTTGAGTTTTTCTTTTACTGTCAGAATGGCTGGGCGTTTAGATGTACATTTACATCATGGGGGCATATGGATAAAGGATTCTGTTTGGAGATATGTGGGAGGAGATGTTTACATATGTAAGAATTTTGATGTTGATTACTTGTCTGCTATTTGCATTAAGAATACATATAAAGAGGAATTGAATTATGCCAATGTATCAGAAATATATTATGTGGAACCTGGACTGAGTATTGAAGGACTTTTTATACTTGAGGGTGACCATGGGATTAGGAGACTACCGAGTAGAATAAAGTCAGACACAACTGTCCTAGATTTCTTTGCAAAACATGAGATAGATGAACCTATAATGAATGATGCATCACCTCCTGATATTCCTCCTGTTTGTGATGACACTACCAAGGAAAGTGATGAAGTACTTAATGTGGTATTAAACACACAGGGTAGCAGGGTTGGTGAGGAAGATAGTAGTGAGGATAGTCAAGATAAAACATATGAAGTGGAGAGTGAGGAAGGTGATGATAGTGAGGAAGATGATGTTAGTGATGATAATGATGACAATGATGATAGTGAGGAAGGGGATGAGGGTCAGGTGCCATTTGAGAGAAGACATCCTATCCATTTCAATGTAAATGAACAGACACCCTATTTCAGCTTGGGAATGACATTTGCTAGTGCAGCTGAAGTTAGGGAATCCATATCAAAGTATGCTATATCTAGAGGAGTGGCATTGAAATATGTGAAAAGTGAACCATATAGAATACGGGTCCAATGTGAGGCTGGGTGTCCTTTTGTCTTGTATGTGTCAAAGGACGGTTGTAACCCTGAATTGGCTGTCAAGACATTAAATGAAGAGCACAATTGTTATAGGATTTTCAACAATCCTAGGGTTTCAGCAAAGTTCTTGGCCAAGCTTTACAAACAAAAAATACTTGAGCAACATAACTACAAGATCAAAGACCTCAAAAAAGATGTGGAGAAAGAATGGAGAGTGAATGTTGGATTTTCCAAGTGCAAGAGAGCCAGGAGGATGGTTATGGATGAATTCTCAGGGAGCTTTACTACTGAGTATTCTGAGTTAAAGGCTTATGCAGCAGAATTGGTGAGGAGTAATCCAGGGTCTAAAGCACAAGTGGAGTTGTCCACAGATGAATTAAGGGAAGGGAGAAGAGTATTTAGAAGAATGTTTGTTTGTTTAGATGCTTGCAAGAGAGGTTGGAAGGAAGGATGTAGGTCCATCATTGGCCTTGATGGGTGTTTTTTGAAGACACAGTACAAGGGGGAATTGATTGTAGCACTAGGAAGAGATGGGGATGAGCAGAATTTTTCCAAAGCTTGGGCATGTGTGAAGAGTGAAACTAAGGTCAACTGGACATGGTTTCTGACTTTGTTGCAAGAACAACTGGATTTGGGAGATGGCATACAGTATACCATCATATCTGATATGCAAAAGGTATGATTGCTTTTGAAATTTAATAGTTAATGTTATTTCTGTCATATTATTTGTGCAACTTTGAATGTAACTTTGTGCAACTTTTACTTGTAGGGTTTAATACAAGCTGTTATTGATGTACTGCCTGAGGCTGAACACAGATGGTGTGCTCGCCATATATATGCAAATTGGTGTAA
The DNA here is from genome assembly GCA_016801055.1 of Panax notoginseng. Classification (NCBI taxonomy): domain Eukaryota; kingdom Viridiplantae; phylum Streptophyta; class Magnoliopsida; order Apiales; family Araliaceae; genus Panax; species Panax notoginseng. Next base: position 228,523,237 of record CM029014.1, read on the forward strand.
GAAACACAGAGGTGGAGAGTTGAAGAAGATATTTTGGAATGCAGCCTGGTCTACCTTTGAGGAAGAATTTAAGGACAACATGAAGTTGCTTGGGGACATGAGTTCAAAGGGAGCAACTGATCTCATGAATTATCCACCTCATACATGGTGCAGAGCTTACTTTAGTAGCAGAAGCAAATCATGGGCAGTAGATAACAACATGGTAGAAATTTTCAATTCTTGAATTCTTGAATCTAGGCAGAAACCCATTAGGACTATGATGGACTACATTAGGCAAAAAACCACGGACAGGTTGGGAACTCTTGGGTCAGCATGTGAGAAGTGGATAAATTGTTTTAGCCCTTACTTCAATGACATTTTTCAGACAAATAAAAGCATAGCAGTTGGATGCACTGTTCTCTTTAATGGAGACACTGGTTATGAAATTAGGGAGGGTGAAGACACCCACACTGTGTTTTTGGACAAGAACTCTTGTACATGTAGGGCATGGGATCTCACTGGAATTCCTTGCCAACATGCTATATGTGCTCTAGTTCACAACAAACAAGACCCTATGAGCCATATTTCAAAGTTGTATCATAAAGATGTATACCAAACTGCTTATCAGTACAAAATTATGCCAGTGAGCGGGAAGAGATTCTATGAAATGGACAAATATCAACCTGTCGAGGCACCAAAGGTTGAGAAGAACAGGGGAAGGCCTAAGATTAAGAGAAGAAGAGAGGAAACTGAGGCCAGACCTAGGAATACAGTCACAAAGCTATCCAGAAAAGGCAAAGTTATCACATGCAGTCTATGTAAGCAACCAGGACACAACAAAGGCAGCTATTTAAAGGTAATTCAATTATTTAATTATGTGATAACAATAATATTTTGGAATGCATATTGACATTTTGCCCTATATCAGAATCAAAGCCAAGGAGAATGAGGAAGTTCAGTCCCACCTCAATCCCAAACTGAATGCTCAGAGCAAACTCAAGCACAAGGTGGCCCATCAAACTCACCTCCAAGTCAAGCTGAAACAGGTAACAACTGTCAGTGAAAGCATTATGTTTACAACATGGCTGAATCCAATCACCTGTTTACAAACAGATGATCATTGCAGAACTGTCAGTGTCCTTTTTGGGTCTGAATTTGCATTATGTCACAGTTTATGATAAATTATATGTGAGACTGTGACCTGAGTTGCATTTTAATGTCATGTCCATTTTAATGACTGTGAGTTGCATTTTAATGTCATGTCCATTTTAATGACTGTGAGTTGCATTTTGTGAGACTGTGAGATATTTGATATGTGAGACTGTGACCTGAGTTGCATTTTACAACATGGCAGTATATGTTGCATATGGCAGTATTTGATACTTCATGTCTTGGGGAAGATATATGATACGTTTGCATTTTGTAGGGCTGAATTCAAGTTCAGTCACGAGTGCACCTCCTACTTCAAGATCAAGGCAGTCAAAATTACAAGTTCGATCTGCTGCAAGAGCTCATTCTAGGAAGCAATCCAATCATGGTGAAGGTTTTGGGTTGTTTTATGATGACAAAACTGGTTCAGTGACATTCAAGGTAATTTATATGTTTCAATTATGACTGATATAATATGATGTGTAAGCTTCTCAGCTCAGTCTTAATGCAGTCTATGTACATGCAGAGTGGCACATCATCAACAATTTTCAATGAAGGAAGTCAGACACTGCCACCTTTGGTTGACCCTAACAAAGCATTTTCAATCCCTAATGAAGCTCAACTAAGAGCAGACAAAGCGAAAAACAAAGCATCCTCTTCAGTTGGCAATAGAAAAATAAACCATAGAGGGGATGGTGACCCTGTAAACATGTCCAGCATGACCTTCAGACCTCAAGGACTGCAATGGATGGGTAGAAGTTGCATCACTACCACACGCCTTATGGCAGATAGGGATGAAAGGATTGCAAGCAATGCAAGCAAGTCACAAGGAATTCCTCCCAATTGTGGTAGAGATAATTGAACTTCTAACTGTTGCATGTGTTTGAGAAATTGACCATTAGACTTATTTTGTAATTAGAGCCTATTTAGTAATTTTACTTCTTCCAGTTATGTTTTTGGAACTGAGCAATTCATTTTGAGAATATATTTTGGACAATGTTGAAGTGTTTATGCTCAGTTAAAAGAAATGTAATGAACATGCTTCTCAAGCCTATATGTTGGCAATATAATTTGGCACCATCTTTTGGATACGTATTTTGTTCATTATATTAAACTTGCATTGAGTAACAAGTGCTCAACTAATTGGTACTGATCATATGTCACATAATTATACACACAAATAAGACTTCCATTAACCAACTCACTTACACTACTCATTCACAATTATACATACAAATAAGATTTCCATTAACCAAGTTCATTAATCAATTCTTTGACATTCAGGTAAAATAAACAAGGACTACTCAAAACACATATTAAACTTGCATAACTCACTAAAGGACTACTTAAACAAGGATTTCCTAATGCTTACAAAACAATGATTTCCATTAACCATTTTCACCAATTACATTAAGTTAACTGCATATTTCAAACTGCAGTGCATACCCATCATTCCATACCAATTCTTTTAACCATTTATCTACCTAAGTAGCATTACAGAAATGCAGATGAATATAACTAACAATAACACACAAATGCACTTCCTGTTCAAATAGTCTACTTCTTTAATTTGTTTCACAGAAACTTCATCTCTATTTGACTTCAACTTCTTCAACTCATGAACCAATTCTTTCAATACTTCAGATGCCCCTTCAACCTGGGAAAATTTATTCAGCTCCTTATTCAGCAAAATTTTGTTCTCCCTCTTTAGATCATTTATGACAACTTTTGCCCTCTCACACATCTGTGGGTCATGCCATACAAAGAACCCATATCCCTTTTCCTGAATTCAAAATAATCAAAATTATTCAACTGTTGTTAGTAAATAATTCTAATCATACTAGTTGCCAGGATTTGTTTCAAAGACAGAATCAAAGTAAATTATGAGAACTTACCCTGAATTTCGAGTATGAGAAAAACCTCCTACTAGGATTTGTTTCACTCCATGAGGTCCACAAAGGAGCCCTTAACCCACAATAACACAGTGGCATAGCTTCATAATCAACATCAATGGCACGTCTTCGAGCAGATGATGAAGATGACGACGAATAATGAGCCATGTTGCTTCTTCTTCTCGCCGAACTGGGCTTCAAGTTCGCCTGCTTCTCGCGTCACGTCTTTTTCTCCTCGATTTTGTCTCTCTTTGAAGAAACTAATTAGGGTTTTTTTGTTCCTTTTGACTATGAACGTTTGCTTTTGTTCTGTTATTTTGTCCCTAAGTGCCAACTCAGCAATAAATATACACGTGTAAACAGAGTTAGTCCACGTGGCTGATCTAACGACGGCAAGGGCACGGGTGACCAGCTTTTGAAACGTTAATAGTACTTTTGAAAAAATATTTAATTTAAGATAGAAGTGGGACATCCGTATAAAGTTCATGAATATTTTTGCACCTTTGTCCAATTGGATTATGTCGATTGTCCAACCGTACTTTGACTATCTTATCTGCAGCTGAATTAAGTTTTTAATAAAAATTATGACGTTATATCTATTTATTTATTTATTATTTTAAATAAACGCCGTCGACGATTAGGGTTCCTGTTTTCTTTTTGGGAATCGATATCAGTTATTAGTAGGGCTTCTTCATTCATTTATTTATCAGAAGGAAGCAATTGAAACTAGAAGAAACATTGCTTCTTTCTGAACTTGGATTCTTCTTCTCATAATTTTTTTCAGGCGAAGAGGAAATCCAATTCTCTCAGATGGGAAGAGGAAAGTTCAAGGGCAAGCCAACTGGTCGACGCCAGTTCTCTACTCCCGAAGAGATGAGTATGCATCTCTCCATATACTTACATTTTGTTGATTTGTAGAAAAATTAGATCTGGATTGGTAAAATTTGGCCTTGGAAATTAGTGGGAGGGAGTTATTTATTTATACATTAAATTTTGGGTTATGGAGAATTTTCTTAATCATTAGAATCATTCTTTGTACTCGATTTTCACGTTGCTATGATATTTTGAAGTACTTTCTTCGAATTATATAATTAATTTGAAATTTTACTTGAACTTGATCTTATTGAATTTTTTAACCTTAAAGTTCATGATTTTTTTGCTAGGCATATAAAGGTTTTCTTTTAGGCTACACTTTAATCATTTTTTTGAACTTGTTTGAAAAAAAACTCTAAAGTTCATGACATTTTAGCTATTATGCATGTAAAAGTTTTCTTAAGGTATACTTTGTTCTTTTTTTTCTAAAATAAATTTATTTTGAAATTTAATATTGAAGAGAATACACTAATAATAATTATAATTATGTCTCAAGAAGCAAGTGTGTATAGACAAAAAAGAACTAGAAGGTCAAATTACAGTGGATTACTGTGACTCTGTGAGCCTATTGTAAGAGGAGACTCACCTAGAATAGAATTTTATTGCGAATTGGGTCTACTGAATTTATGGTGTTCTTTAAACACCAAGTTATTAGACGCATCTTTAAATTATATGGGAACCGTATTTAACTAATTTATCTTACTTGGGATTAAACAACATTAATGAATATCACCCACCATGGAATACAATCTTGTTTCATTTTTTTAATTTAAAAATAAATCATGATTTACTCTATAATTCAAATCTATCCACGTCTGCCTTTTGTGGTTTCCTACCCGAGTAAGTGAAAATTTTAGAGTACTTCTATTTTTTTCAACTATATAGTATGTTAGTTCCTTACAAAATTTTCCTTTTATTTGTATTGAAATTTTATTCATGTTTCAAGCCTTCCTTTTCAAGTAACGTTTTGAGAGCATGGTTAACAATTGACTGTTATATCTTGTTGACTAAATTTTCTTCTGTAACTTAAATATTGCAGTTGCTGGCACTTCCTCTCGTCCTCGCACGTTTAAACGGGTAATTTTACTGGCTTATATGTTTCAGATACTGCTGTTTTGGGAACTTTTGTAGGAGGATAAATTCGTTCAATTAACTTTTACCATTTGGCTCTCTAGAAAGAGTTAAAAGATGTTAGAATGATACATGTTATTAGGAACTCTTCTATAGTGCATACCTCATCCTCTATTTAAAGCCTGTTTGACGGAGCGATGCGGTAGAGTAACACCACTTCTAAATTAAATTTAGAAACATTTTATGTTTGGTTGCCATTCAAAAGTGCTTTTAGTAGTATAAATTTTGGCTAAAAAAAGCACTATTTGGAAAAGTTAAAAATTTATGCTTTTGGCAAGCACTGGCCTCTGCATTAAGTAAAAATTTGTCTTTCAATTGTTATAAAAATAAAAAGTCTACACTACACATTTTTGTATAATTTTACCTTTTACTTGTTTAAAAGCACTTTCACATTTGTGTAAGCAAACATTATTTTAATTTTCTTAATGCAGCAATTTTATCAAAAGTTCTAGATTTAAAGTGTTTCATCTCACAGCACCGTTCAGTTATGTAATTATAACGATGATCTGTTTCTTAGTAAAATTCCTGACGTGCATTTTTTTCAAGAATTGGAAATTAAACACATTTGTAAACATAGAAATCAAAGATTCTAATTTATTAACTACAAAGTCTAATCATGTCTAATTATTTACTGCGGCCCCCCCTCTGCCACTTCTTTTCTCTCCTTTTTACCTTTTAATATTATGTCTTTTTTATTCTATTTGATATTATCAGGAAGAAGCTGAAGTGGAAGAAGATGAAAGACTTGGAGAAGAATCTGAAGAGGAGTCGGAGGACTCTGAGGGAGAGGAAGTCAGTACTGCAGTCATTTTTCTTTATACGGAATATCTTTTCCTTTTTAATTGTATTAAGGAATGGTTAAGTTGGTTTTTGTTTTTTATGGATTGGTTACACAGATTAAGGTTGATTTATTATTATTATTATTACTACTACTTCTAACAGAAGAAGAAAGGCACCCAAGGTGTCATCGAGATCGAGAATCCTAATTTGGTTAAGCCAAAGAATTTGAAAGCGAGAGATATTGACGTGAGTACATACTCTCTTTCTCTCTCAAGTAATTTAATTGTATGTTGTGTATGTGTGCATGTAGTATCTAACAATATATTTGTTGTACAGATCGAGAAAACATCTGAACTTTCAAGGCGTGAGAGGTTTGTAAAATGATTTTCTACCATCTTCTACTGATCTAATTGATATCAAGCATACTTCCTCTCTTTGTTCTTCCGTTTTATCTGACCTTTTTTTTCTTCTCTTTTTTTTTTTTAAAAAAACTTTACATGCTGTCGCCCTCTATCTCAGGCTAAAAAGAAAAATGAAAGCAAATATATCCAAGTAACCGGATTCTCTTTTGCATTGACGGACTTTTGTATTTTTCCTCAACATTTCTCTCTTGTTCTCGCATTCTTCCTGTCTTTAGTTAGTAATCATTAATTGGATTTGCAAGAACTCCTTCTGGAAAGAGGGTCCCACTCCTATTTACTTTTTCTTTGTTACATAACTTGTGTTTTTCCTTTAGTAAAGAAAAAGAAAGAGTCAAATTTCTCGATATTATCTCATCATTTTTCATTCTTACATTTATTCAGTTTTTAACTAAAAATTAAAATTAATGAGTGTCATCAATCTTATTTTCTTAATTTGAACATATATAGGTGTATTACCTTGGGTCCCTTATTCTCACTCTATTACGCACGCTTCATAAATCACTTGTTGGTAGGCTTGTTCAAGGATACCCCGAAAACAAAGAAAATTGACCGGACCGAGCCAAACCGGTCGTATTCAGTTCTATACAAAAGCCGGTTTGCTTACAGTTTTGAAAAAATTGAAAACCGAGCAACTTCGGTCGGTGGTCGGTCTCGAGAAATAATGTCGGTTATTAAACCAAACGACCGACTATGCAACAACTAGTATTAAATATACATATTTATAAATTCTTGTCATATCAATCTGGCGAAAAGTAAAGTTCTTCTTTCCTTTCCTTTCCTTTCCTTTCCTTAAGGTCTTTGTCTATCCTTCTACCTCAATGGTATACATTTCCTCTCTCTATATGATCTGCAGATATAAAGATAAAGAGGAGAGAGAAGTTAGTTGGTTTAAATATTTGCAAAGATAATATTTTTTTGAAGCATATGGATTTCCTTTGATTCTTCAATTTGTAATTATGATTGCTTTCCTTATTTTGATTCCTCAGTCTATAATTACTCTTGCTTGATCATCATAAACTTGTAGTTTTTTCTTTCCAGTTCACACAATGAATTGAAGACATTGATTTTGAGACCACTTTTGATTTGGAACTTTAATTCAATTCCTCCATAAACCGAAACCCGACTGACCTAGACAAACTGCCAACTGAAAACAATTAGCACCGAGAGTCGGTCGACGTCAGTGGTAGTATATTTAGAACTGAAAGTATCGGTTTCTGCCAAAAATCTCTTTAAAAACCGGCCGAAACTGACCGCGAACACCCCTACTTATTAGTAGGATATATGACCTTGTCAGACCTATTGGTAGGGTTCCTGTTTGTTATTTTGAAGGAAAATATATATTAAATAAGCGCCTTCAAGGGGGTAAACCCATTTCCAGGTTTTTTGTCAATTATTAATTGGTGCAAAGAATGTTAGCTGCAGAATGCGTCATACAACAAAGAAACCTGATATTGAGATTTGAATGCCACTGGTGAGGATCATTGGGAAACTCTGAAAAGGAAAAATACATTAGAGAAAAGGAAAAAACAGTATTTCTAGGGGTTGTCTGGAGAATTATTATAGGAAGAGTGGAAGACATAGATGATCGATATGGATAATTGGAAAGAGGCTTCTTTTGTTGACAACAATCAGGAATACAAATTCAAATTGTCCGTGAATTAGCTCTAAATATGCTGATGCCATGTGGTTGAGTCGAAGCTTATGTATAAGGTTGTAAAATGAACCAAACAGTTTGAGCTTGATTCGTACTCGCTCGGTTTAAAGTTCGAATCGAGCTCGACTCAAAATATAAACAATTTAAATATGAGCTCGACTTGAAATATAAACGATTGTAATTTGAAGTTCGATAAATTATTTGAATTTTTTCAAATTGTAATTTCCTATTGATACTCGGATCATATTCGCTCGGAAAGTTTAAACTACTCGGTCTCGATTCGAGACTGTATTTGACTCGGTAGCTAAACGAGCCTCAATCAAACCTTTATGAATCAAACCTGAGCAACTCAATACTTGACCCTTACTTGTGTATATAGTTCAAAAGATTTATAATGGTTAATGAGGCTATTTCTCGTAAGTGAAGAAGAGAGGAAAAGAGGGTGAGGGCTTTGCCAGTTACTTGCGTCTAGTTTGATAATTTGCTTCCTCATATGCTTTCTAGAGAATAATTTGCTTGCTATGTTCAATAATGATACTCATGTTTTAAGTCTCGACTTCCTTCTTGTCTTCAGCTCCAGGAATGACATTTGAAGTTTCAAATCTAACGTAATTTTACCGAGTTCAAAAGCCAAAAAGTTTCATCCCATTTACTAATTATCAGGCTTTTAGAATGATGTAATCGCCTTGTTCTAAATCATATGTGATACTCAGATTTTTGAGCTGTTTGTTCACAGAGAAGAGATAGAGAAGCAGAAAGCTCATGAAAGATATATGAAGTTGCAAGAACAAGGGAAAACAGAACAAGCGAGGAAAGATTTAGGTAAGGAATGTTATTATTGTTCTTTTTGGCTTCTAATTTACTTGTAACCGTAGTACAGGTTATGTTAGGCATACTGCATTACTGTTATATATGTGCGCATTATATTTATAAAGTATGTATATAGGTAGTGTATGTATGTATATTTTTGACTACTTTCTGTGGTAGACCTTTTACTTTCTTCTCCAAGTGTGTCATTAGTGGAGTAAATTTGTTTGAGCAATTAGTTAAATAATTGTATTTGCTTCAGTATGTTGCCCACTCTCAACCATTTACATGAATGCCCTTTTTCTAGTCGGCTATTTGCTAGTCTTGTGGAAACACCTTTTGTTGAGTTGAGTGCCAACTCTTTCTTCATTTTGTTCTGCTCCCATGCCATGTATATTTTTGGGGTGTTCATGTAGTTGTACAAACTTGTCTACACCCCTTTTTTCATGTGCAATTCGTCTCGTCTCTCTAAAATACAGGGAGGCCATTTTTTTTTGTTTTTTTTACTATTGTTGTTAGTAATTTTAACCATCACAGTGTTTACTATGTATTGGGTCTTGCAGAGCGTTTGGCCCTTATTCGTCAACAAAGGGCAGAGGCTGCTAAAAAGAGAGATGAAGAGAAAGCTGGTAAGTTACTGAGATTTCCACACCAACTTGTGTTCCTATATTTTTCCTGTACTTGTGATCAGGAACTAATTACTGGAGATTTATTAATGCTTTTCTCTCAGCCAAAGAACAGAAGAAGACTGAAGCTCGCAAATGATTATGATGGGTTGACAGTTTTCAAACAATTAGTCGTTACAGTACAAGTAATATGCGTTGTTTAGTGGTTCACAATCAACGATAATTTATGCTCTATTGGCAATTGAGACAATTCATATTGTTCTTATGTTTTATGATTTGACAATGATATTGTTTCTCTGAGAGAAATAGAACTCAAATACTTCATAGAAGTCTGCCTTTTTATTTGTTTTCTTGCAGTAGATGTTGTTTACCTTCCTAGCTTCCACATCTATGCTGAGAATTTTGTTACGTTTAGCTAAAAATTTCAGGTGGGGCTAGTTTGATGTTTTTATTATGGCAAGCGATATTTTCACAACAATTTTTGATATTTTCACACGCAAAGTGTTGCTGTAGATGTAAAAATTGTCGCTATAGGCTCTATAGCGACACTTTTCGTGTGGAAATATCAAAAATTATTGTGAAAATATCATTTCCCTTTTATTATGGCATTTGTCCTGTATTGCGATAAATTAATGCCCTAATAGCAAAGCAGATCTCAATATACATGATTGAATATAATTATAAGGTCTCATTTATTACACATATCTTACCATTAATATTTATGCACGTAATTGACAATCAAAATGTCAATTTTATTTTATATTAATCCCTCTATTCTTAAAAGATTGTCGTTTAAGATTAATGCACACATATTAAGGAATATAATTAATACTTAGTGAAAATACTATACTATTCTTATTAATTGTCTTAACCAATTATTCTCTTCTTAATGTTTATTATTCAATTTAACCAATTACTTTTTATTCAACTAATTACTACTTGGATTATAGCATTGAATTGAATAAGAATCATTGGAAAGGGAAGAAAGTTTTAAATAGGAGAAAGTTTTAAATAAGGATAAGGGTAAAGTAGGAAAAAAATAGCTAATGTGTATTGATAAATTCAAAACGACAATCTTTTTGGAACAAAAATTACTTTTTAAAACGACAATTTTTTAAGAAGGGGGAGAGTATTATTATAGCCATGTTTACACACTTGCTAAATTAGATGTTTGCATGGGATTTGTTGGACCTATTGGTATGTTGAGTTTGGGTTGAAGCTTAAGATTATTACTGCTCTTGGTTGGAAAACTGTCTTTCGACATTACTTTTATTTATTTATTTATTTTATTATTATTATTTAATTTTATTTTATAATAATGAGTAGTGATTATATTCTTCTTATTTTGCCTCTGTTACTTGCACACCCTTGAGAATTAAGCTGGAAAGCATGTGTTCAGCATTCTCCATGAAATGTCAGGATTTCCCTCATATCCTCCTCAAGAGTTGGTTCTGTAATTTTCACTATTTTTTCAGTCTACCAGGTTTGTTGCATGCTAGCAGACAGATCAGATTAATTTTAGAAAAATTCAATATAATAATTGTAAAGTATCTAAAAAATACTAATAATTATGATAATATTTATTTTCCAAAACCTAACTAAAGAGAAAATTATAATAACATTTATTTTCAAAACCTAATATGAACCACTTCAATTTTAAATTAAAAATATTTTAAATTAACTTTAAAAAGACAACTAATGGGTATGTATTTTTAAATCAAACTCATTATTACTCAATTGTAACCAATAATATATATAACAATAAGATTATTTCTCATTATATAAAATACTATTTGTGGCACACACTATGAGTGTGTAATTAAATAATAAATATATATTTGAATAAGAATTGTATAATATGGGAGAGATTTTAAGAATAAAAAATAGGAGACAGAAAAGAAGTTAAAAGTGATACAACTTTAAGAAGATATTTATTTTCTCAGTTATCCTCTAATAAAAAAAAAAATTTACTCCTCTCCAGGTTGGCTATAAAATAATATTTTCAAAATTTTTAAAACAGTGTTTGTAACGCCCGAGAAAATCGGATTTTTTGAGAATTAAATTTTTATTTTTATTAAATGAATTTAATTGTTTATTTATGGAGCAAGCTAATCGAACGTCGTTCTATGACCTAGAAATGTCAGAACATCATAGGATTTTGGCTACGTAGTAGATTTAAAGTGTTTGAATTTCCAAAACGAAAATAAAAGCTTTCCGAGAAATTTTTCGAAAAACACTATTCACGCATTTCTGCTCGGAAACTATTTTTGAACTTCCGAAAAATACGTAACAATAGAATATCGAGGTGAGATAGAATATCCAATATTATTTCAGTTATGAAAAACGCAGTTTTTCGCCTGCGGACTTAAAACCTAACGATTAGGAAAAATGATTTACGAGAAAGGAATGTAATGTGATTAATGAATTAAGCGATGATTGTATAATACGTAGGTATTGTACGAAGTAATGAATACGAGGTATTATACGAGAAGTAATGAATAATGGTATGTCGTATATGTGGAATTAGTATACTAGTTAGAATACGAGAATAATACGTAAATTATACGTTATAAAGCTTAAAGCCAAATGTATTGAATATTTAAATTGTGTAGGAAATTGTATGGTGCAATAAGAAGTTGACAAGGCCCAAATGTAAGAATGGTTAAATCCAAAGTAAGTTAATGATCAAACCCAATGAATAAGTTAATATTAGTTAAGCAAATTATGCTAGAAGCCCAAAGGATTAAGTAAATTAATTAAGCTAAGGCCCAAAGTTATTATCCAATGGGTAAGAACCACGGAGCAACCCATGGATGATTCAATGTGATGAACAAGTAAACTTAGAAGCTAAGTTAGTGTGGTGATCACACAAAATGCCTTAATGTGATGACCAAGTGTTGTGGGGAGCAAGTAAGAGGCTAAGTGTTGTAATGACCAAGACATTAATGTGATGGCCAAGTAATAGTTGTGGTTAGCAAGTAAACTTGGGGATTGAGAAAGGACTAGTAAGGAGGTTAGTAAGGAGGTGGAAGGTGTGACGCCCCCAAAATTAGGTATACATCACCCATCTTGGATCGTCAGATACATAGTACAGAATACAAATACAACTTACTACTACAACTGTCGTGTACAATACGACAAAATATAAACTGTGAGTTTGAATACAAATATTATCTTATAGAGAGTATTCATACTCAAAAGGAGTCCTCATTACATTTATTAACACACCATTACATAGAATAGTGAGGACTACTAACTAATACTATCATTCGGACCATCACTCCGTTCCCCGACTTGCCCCAGCTACGTTCTCATTTCCTGAAGAGAATAGTGAAAGAAAGGGTGAGCTCAACTAGCCCAGTAAGAAATATTATGACTAAGATAATGCAGAATAAATTATCATTAGCCTTCAACAATGTTAAACTGATAAAATATAAAAGACATCAAGTTTAACTGCAGCGGAATAAGTAATCCATTAAAAGAGTCAAGTAGAAAATAAACTCTACTATCTTTTATGATTTAAAATGTTTTTCAACACTGTGATCACTGGGACTCAGCTTAATAAAATAATCCACATCATCGAATCACTCCTGCACTACGGCCAAGGATATTCGTGTATTCATTAATGGTCATGATCATGCCAACAACTGTCCATCAACGCACTACGGGCCAGTGAGGACTTTTACCACATCATTTGTAACATTACGGTCATGATTATACCGAATAATCCCTGGTCATAATCATACCAAGTCCATCTATGCACTACAGGCCACAGATGACTTTTAACATTTTATAAACATGAGGATGATGACAATGATATAAGAATTCAATAAAACAAGTTCAAGAATTAATTTATCCAAGAATTAACAACGTCCAAATTGTCAACATGATACTGCTTTGTGGAGTAAAATTCAAGAATGCTTAGAAGAATATTTTCATGAAAAGATACTGGATAAAACGCAATTATCAAGGATATTCCACAAATTTCATGGAGTATAGAAGTCAAAACTTAACCAACTGAGTATAATAAAGAATGGAATAACAAAAGAAATCACCATGCATGCGATAGACCGCATAGACAGGTTATTCCAACAGAATAATAAATAATGGAACCAGGTCCGGCGTACAACGCACAGACATGATATTCCAACAGAAAAATAATAAAGACGGAACCAGGTCTGGTGTAAAACACACAGACAGGATGTTCCAACAGAATAATAATAAAGACGGAACCAGGTCCGGTGTAAAACACACAGACAGGATGTTCCAACAGAATAATAATAAAAACGGAACCAGGTCCGGTGCAAAACACACAGACAGGATGTTCCAATAGAATAATAGAAGAATGTCATCAAGTATAGGGTAGACCGCGTATACATGTTATTCTAACAGAATAATAAGAAATGGAATAACAACAGTTCTCTTCATGAATAAGAAAGAATAACACCCCTTACCGTTTTAAAGAAGAGCTGAAGTAAAGAAGTAGTTAAGTAGCAGAATACTCTTCTTCTCTCTCTCTCTCTATAGTTTCTCTCTATAGTTTCTCTCTATAGCTTCTCTCTCTAGAGTTCAGTAAATTCGTAAGAAATAATGAAGGTATGAACTGCTATTTATAAAAAAATAGAATGCATAGTAACTAATCCATGAACGGTCCAGATTGATTACTTTAATCTGACGGTCCATATTTAAAGAAAAATCTTTTAAATAAAATATAATATATTCTATTTATAGAATGACTTTAATAAAGTATTCTGTTTTATATAAAAAGATGTTTCTGTTTTATTACGTTAATAATACGAATAAAACAAAACGTCATTATCGCTAAATAATTCATATTATTAACTGACAATAATTGAATCAAACTGAGTGACTTCTCACATAAGCATTAATAATCAATATCGTGTGCTACTATGCAACCACACGTATTACTGTACTTTTACTACCGAGTAGTTCAACAGTATCAATGGTAAAACTTTCGCTGTTATTTTTAATAAAATATTTTTGTCGTTTTCTCAATTCGACAATAATTTCGTTGTGGGGTCCACCAATGATTGTGCCGTTGTACGAATATTCCCTGTTAAAACGAATATTCCCCGACCAATTGAATATTATATAACAACTTGTGTACTTTGCAAAATTTATAAATATTACCCACAACTATAACATTATATCAAATAACTTTATAATATTCAAAAATGATATTTATAGAAAATTCATCTTTATTTATAAAAGTTGGGGTCTTACAGAAGGGCCTAAAAGACCCTTATGCCCTCACTTTGTGAAGCCTATAAATACCAAGCTCCATTTCAAGTGTTGGTTGTTCAAAATTTCATCCAACTCCTCTCATATATAAGTAACTTATTTGGTTGAGAGAATAAGCACTTATAAAGTTAGACTTTCTTTGTTAGCCTTTCCACCTATAACTTATAGCTTATTGGTTGGAGAGAGTAAGTGAGAATAAACTAGCAAGTTAACCTTTAATGTAAGAATGGTTAAATCCAAAGTAAGTTAATGATCAAACCCAATGAATAAGTTAATATTAGTTAAGCAAATTATGCTAGAAGCCCAAAGGATTAAGTAAGTTAATTAAGCTAAGGCCCAAAGTTATTATCCAATGGGTAAGAACCATGGAGCAACCCATGGATGATCCAATGTGATGAACAAGTAAACTTAGAAGCTAATTTAGTGTGGTGATCACACAAAATGCCTTAATGTGATGACCAAGTGTTGTGGGGAGCAAGTAAGATGCTAAGTGTTGTAATGACCAAGACATTAATGTGATGGCAAAGTAATAGTTGTGGTTAACAAGTAAACTTGGGGATTGAGAAAGGAATAGTAAGGAGGTTAGTAAGGAGGTGGAAGGGCCTAAAAGACCCTTATGCCCTCACTTTGTGAAGCCTATAAATACCAAGCTCCATTTCAAGCGTTGGTTGTTCAAAATTTCATCCAACTCCTCTCATATATAAGTAACTTATTTGGTTGAGAGAATAAGCACTTATAAAGTTAGACTTTCTTTGTTAGCCTTTCCACCTATAACTTATAGCTTATTGGTTGGAGAGAGTAAGTGAGGATAAGCTAGCAAGTTAACCTTTGAAGTTCAAGAAGCAAGAAGAAGAAGATTAAGGCTTAGCAAGTGTTCATCAAAAGTAAGTAATCTTTAACCATGTTTCTCTTTCTCTTCCATTGTTAGAGAAGGGGGTATTGGTAGAGCTAGCATGCTAAGAAGAAGTGGGAATGATAAACCAAAGGGCTTAAGTCTTAATAAGCCGTATAAGTTATGATTAAGCAATTCGTAATCATTTAAGTTACGAATTGGTGAAGAACAATAATGAAAGTATAAGAACTTGTAAGAAGTGGTAACATGTTTACATTAATAAAGTTAGAACGATAATAAGAAGCAAGGATGGTGGTTAAAAGATTGAAGCCATAAGAAATCATGAGAAAAGAAGGCATAAGTTATGAGAAATGAAAATTTAAGTAATTGAAATTGTATAAGTCATAAGCTCACAATGAACATGTAATAACTTATCATGTTTATAAGTTAACAAAGCATGTATGTCAAGATGTTAGTATGATGGATTGAATCCAAGTGAAATGGTTTAAAAATCTCAAGTAACGAAGTTTCGCCGGAATTCATACGATTAGACGACGATCGTCGAATTCGTAAAATTCTCGGAATGGAAGTCAAATTTTGTGTTTGAGCTTGGAAACATTGGTTTTCAATGGAGACAAGTCTTATTTGGCGTTATAGAGTTGCGGAGTCGAAAATGGCCGGATTCTGACTTAGAACAAAGAAACGAGCGTTGAACGTTCACGAACGTTTATCGTTTTCGTTAAAAATGGACTAATAGGTGAAATTTTAACAAACGAAGATGAATAGATAAAATTCTTGCATGAACACTTAGAGTATGAAATTTGTGAACCGTAGGCTCTTGAACGAGCTAATTCAGACTTATAACGAAGAAGTTACGAAGCCGGGAATCTCACCTAAAAGAAAAACTGTTAAAAATTTCTGGTGCACAGAGCTGGCGCCGCGGCGCCAGCCCAAGGCAAAATAGGTCACGTCGCAGCGCCAAGCATAGCCGGGCAAAGTTGAAACCTACTGGAGAGTCGCGCCGC
The DNA here is from genome assembly GCA_016801055.1 of Panax notoginseng. Classification (NCBI taxonomy): domain Eukaryota; kingdom Viridiplantae; phylum Streptophyta; class Magnoliopsida; order Apiales; family Araliaceae; genus Panax; species Panax notoginseng. The sequence continues at coordinate 228,539,669 of CM029014.1, forward strand.
GGCGCGGCAGTTAACAAAGGAGACTCGCGCCGCAGCGCCGAGTTCGGTCTTCAAGCCCTAATGGGCGACGCCGCAGCGCGGCACAACAAAGGATCACCGGCGCCGCAGCGCCAGTCCTAAAAGCTAGACAATAAAGAAATGTTTACAAGAAGAAGATGAAGGGAAATTGTTGAGTAATGAACTAAGGAACTTAACCAAACATTGTTAAGTTATAATTAAACCCCAAGTATGATCACTTAGGGTGAAAAGAAAGTTAACTGAAGATGAGCGTGAACGATACGTAATAATATACCTAACCAATGACGATCGTGTTTCGATTAATAAATGTAAGGACGTTAGTAAGCCGTGAGGAAGGATAATTAACTTGAACTGAGTTGTAATAATGAAATAATTTCAGTTAAGTTATAGAAGAGAATGAAGATTGGTAAGAATGATGTAAAGAATGACGGAAAGCCGGAACCAATAAATAACAAATCTAATATGGAATTAGATTGAGAAGAAGGGTAAGATTATTTAGGAACTAAGTATGTTCATTCATGACCTAATGTGGTATGTTATGTGATTATGTGTTGTAGAGACTGTAAAGACTCAAAGGAAACGTAATTGTACTGTAGCAGACGCTGAAGGCAAGTTTTTCCTAAACTCTTGTCTAACCTTTGTGTTAGTCAGGTTTTCAAATGATTTACGTTATGAGATGCATGTATAGTTTTAAAGAAAGAGTCGATGCCAGTTTTAGCTCGGCTAGACTAATTGTGATAGATTGATTGAATTGTTTACAAGTCTTTCAATATAGAACTGCTAACGCTATCCTACGCCAACTATTTGGTACGGATTCAAGGTAAGTCTGAATATGTATAAACAAATGTATTTTCATCGAGTATTCGATGGGCACGTGAGGTTGCCACAACTTAAACGTACACACGTTTAATGGATGTAGTATTGATCAACATAGAGTACTATGAGCTGATCACTCAGAAGTGCTCGTAAGCTATGCCGGACTTACGGACTTAGTGCCGGGTTGTCCTTTTCAAAGAAACTATAAGACGTTCACGTCTTGAACCAGAATTGATGAATTTCAGATTATTGTTATTGTAAAAAATGTTTTGAAGGAAAAAAGAAGCTATTTTGAATTATTGATAGTACTTCGTAACTATCATCCAGTTATTGAAGATATACGATTCTTATGTTTCAAACATGCTTTTAAAATGAAATTGTTGTACTTGCTGAGCTTGTTATGCTCACACTTGCTTGAACCATATGATTGCAGCTTAGACGATATGATCAAAGGATTCGACAAGGTTAAAGTGGAAGACTAAAGCGAGCTTGTAGACTACCTATGTAATAGCATAGGTTTGTAATGATAATATGTGATATTATGACAAGAACAAATGTAACGGTTATAACGAACCTGGAGAATGGTAATATTATTTTGGTATATATATGAGACATATTCGTTCTTTTGAGGCATTTCAATTGAATGTTTGTGTGAACTGTAGCACCGTGGAGCACCATCGATCGGGTTGAAAGAGACCCGAATTTGGGGGCGTCACAATGTTATTGTATGGGAGTTCACGCAAGAACGTGATTAAGGATGTAAATGAACCGAGTCGAACCGAGTATTGAGTTGCTCAAATTTGGTTCACAAAATTTATCGAGTATAAAATAAGATTTTATTGAGGCTTGTTTAGCTACTGAGTCGAGCTAGTACGATAGCAATAAAAAATTATAATTTGAGTAGGTTCGAGTAATTTATCAAATTTTAAAATTTGCTCATATTTGAATAATTTATATTTTGAGTCGAATTTGAATCAAACTTTTAATCGAACGAGTACGAATCGAGTCCGAATTGTTTACTCATTTTACAACTTTAAACGTGATGTTGTCTCAGACCTTTCGTGTAATCTATAAATTATTCGGATATTAAATTGGGTATGTATTTGTTTTTTTTTTCTTTGTTGGAGAATATTATAACTTTAAATTCGAGTGAATTCATTTAATTTTTGTTGATATATATATATATATATATATATATATATATATATATATTATAAAAATTATTAATTAAAAATTTTATTTTTTTTAATTTTTTATAAATTATATAAAATTTAAAATTTAATACCAACTCAAATTGCAAATCTAATTTTAAAATTGAGGGAGTCAAAAAAGTCAAAAGTAAATTTGTTGTCACACTACAAACATATACAAATTCACCAAATGGTGACAGGTGTTTACAGGCGCAGCAGTTGCAAGCAAGGAACAAGAGGAAGAGATTTGTGTGTTAGCAGCTGAGAGTGAAGGGAATTTTACTTCATAACAAAACCATGGCTGGAAATCACGAGAACACTAATTCTACCCAAAACAATTTACCTTCTTCTTCTTCTTCTTCTTCAACTTCTAGGGCCTTAGGCGAAAAGGGTAGCAGTACAAGCGGGTATTCGAGTGGCCAGAAGCCCCGTCTCCTCAATCCCCCGGACCCCACGAACCCGGACCCTGCCACCCTCCGGGAACAATGGAAGTTTGCGATTAAGCAATACAGCAAGTGGTATTCCCACGCCTGGGGTACTGCCATACTTGCTGGGGTTTCATTTTTTGCCCTTGGTTGGATCATTAAGGGCTCCAATCCTCTGCCTTCGTTCAAGCAAAATCAAGATGAACAACGCAATCCTCCTTCACCTGATCGTGGTGGGACTTACGAATCTCGCTGATTTTTAAATTCCGTTCTGGGTTAGCCCCGAAACTTTTATATGTTCTTTCTCTGTCTTGCACAACTGTGAAATCAATTTAATGTTTTGTTTATGTAGTTTGATTGTTTTGGTGCCATGATATTTTGGATGTAATTAATGAGTTGTGTTTTTTTATTGGTTTTGGGATGGGGATTTATAACATGTTCTTGAGAGTTGAGATGATTTCCCTTTAATGGGCATTGTTTTGTCTGTTGATGCTGATTTTTTTCATGGTTTAGTTATGTTTATGTTAGTTTGCTGTATTAGCTACAATTCAGCTTATTTGTGTTATATTGATATTTTAAGTTATAGCCTTATCAAGCTACTGGTATTAGTTTGAACTTTAAACCTTATCTGTGTTTTTTTCTCTGATGTCAAATTGAAACTTTTCTTGCTCTGAGCAACTGTTTAGCTTTACACATTTCACCAATTGTACTGTCTCCTAATTGTTAACATCTTAACTTGAACTTCAGCAAGAACTATATCTTGTTTAGTTTAAGCCTGCCTGTTTAGGTTAAAGACTGCTTTCCTAGTTACTCGCTTACCAAACATAGCCTTCTGGTGTTTTGTTTGGTTCTGATCAAGATGGCTGGAACATTCACAATAAGTGATTTAAGCGAATTTGTTTATAGGCTAAGCAAAAGTAGAAGGCTAAACAGAAGGAGAAGTAACTCTACGTGTGGGGAATGGAGCAAAGGTTGCTGCAAAGAAAACGAGATGGAGCGTAAAACGCACTCGTTCAATAGGGAGTGAGAGGGAGCATCAAATGCACTGAAAAAAATTGTTGAGTTAAAAAATATGTGGGAAGGTAAATTGAAAAATTCTTTTTGTTTAATGTTGGCCTTTGCTGAATTTGATGTGATGAATAGAGTTTTAGAGTTGATGTTATATATCTTTTATATAATATTTGTTATATAGTCTTATCTAATATAGTAGCTTGACAGTTTGATGCACACGCATACACTTTTTGGATCTTGAAGATACAATCGATGAATAGGTTGAATTGTTAGACTTGCATGTTCGTGGATTTTGCTAGGAGTTATTGGATAGGAATTCTTTGAGGCTGTATTGCAGATTCATATTGATATTACATGCTACTTTGGGGACTACTTACATTTTAACCTTCGTGTGTAAATGGACTCTCATAGTTTCATTCAACTGCTCGGTAAAAAATTTCATATCAAATATTGATGGCCTTTAAGGAATACCAGTCCAGCATGGTGATACTTATTCATGGGATTTAAGTTTTGGTGTGAATGTTTGTGATGAATAGCTGGGGGCCTGCAGGTTTTCTATGATTACAAAACCATTTCAGATATTAGAGAAGCACATGTTACAATATAAACTAATTTTAGATAGTTCCAAAATTTATACTAAAATTTGTTGAATCTTATAATTTTTCTGTGTCAAATGGAGTTGAGCCAGTTCCCTATGACTTACCTCTTTGGTTTTCTCTTTGATTTGAGTTCTTTTAGGAATACTCCCTCCGTCTCTTAATATAAGTCTTTTTAGTGAAGTGTTTTTGTCTCTTAATATATGTTGTTTGAGAATTTCAAGTAAGCATTAATTGTTTAATTTCTAATATTACCCTAAATATTAAATATAACTTTGGTTCTGTCACTATGTTTTGTCCCAATAAATAACTCTTTTTTTTTTCTAATACAAGGACAATATAGACAATTGATATTATATTTAATACTATACAATTATTTTTTTAATATTTGTGCACATCTTTAAAATAACTTATATTAAAGAACGGAGGGAATCTCTGCTTGGAAGTTGAGACTTCCAGTTGCAAATAATTTTGCACCTTTTCGTAGTAACTTGTTGAAATGAGAAATCTCCTCCATTTCGCTAGTATTTTTAAGTGGGTGTAAGTTTCTCTTGGCTTCCTTGCCTGAATGAAAGCATTATACACCATTTATATGTTGAACTAGATTTTCTACTTGAAACCTTGAATTCACAGTCCAAATGTTGTCAACCACTTAATATTGAACAACTTTTACCACTTCAGATTGGGTTTGGCACCTAGCCATCCTGCCCTATGTTTAGCAATGAGCACTTACGGTTACCACTTCAGATTGGAAGTGGTTAGTATGACATTTATTTTTGGATAAGTTAGTTAATTGACCAATAGAGTGTTGACATGCAGACGATGTTCTATGTATGTCAGTATTCTATTAGTCAGTTAACCAACTTATTCAAAAATAAATTTCATGCTAACCGAGACTCTTTTCCATCCTTTTGTCCACTAATATGGAGTCTATTAGCTGCTCCTTCTGTTCCAAAGAATGTTTTTTACTTTTTAGAGTCATTTTGAAATATTTTCAAATTAAAACTTGATATGAATTCATTTAATTTTAGTCAATACCATTATGAATATTGTAAACTATTTAACTGGAACTACTGATTACAAGATTTATTGGTTTCAAATTTAATTGAATCGGATCGACATTGAATTTAAAATATCTCAAATTGATTTTAAAAAGTCTAAATTGCTGGAGGGATTTTTATATATAGACCAGACACTTGACACATTATTAGCTTAAACCGTTACCTTCATTACAATTGGTGTTGTTTTTGTGAAATGTTAAAATTTGAGATGTTTATGATTTTGATTATATTTTTTAGTATACAATTGGTGTTATTTTTGTGAAATATTGCATAAAAAAAATATAATAATATTTATTACCATCTCTATCATGTAAAAAGATTTTTCTTTTAATATATATATATTTTTGAGTAATAATATTTGTCATTTTTACTGTAAATAATTATACCCAAGTGACTTATGTGTAGTTTAATATTTGAGAAAAATGATTAATATAATTTTTAATACTTTTTTTATATGAATTGTGACGCCCCCACAATAGGTATACAACACCCATTCTGAGTTGCCAAATACATGGTACAGAAAGCAAACTACAACTTCAATAATACAATTGTCGTGCAAAATACGACAACACATTCTGTGAGTTTAAATACAAATATTATCTTCTAGACAATATTCACACTCAAATAAGTCCTCAATACAATTATTCAAACACTATTTTACAGAAATAGTGAGGACTGTTAAAACATCTTTCTAGAACCATCACTCTATACCCCGACTAAATCCTGCTATGTTCTCACCTCCTGAGAAGAAAAATGGAACAAAAAGGAAAAGGGTGAGCTCAACTAGCCCAGTAAAGAATATTATGACTAAGATAATATACAACAAATTATCATTAGTATTCAACAGGGAAAAATCTGATAGAATATAATCGACAACAAGTTTTAGATCAACAACTGCAGCGGAAACAACAAACCATTAGAAGAGTCAAGTAGAGAAAGAATTCTACTATCTTCTAAGATTTAAAAGTCCATCATCAATATTTTATCCCTATAACATCGATTAATAATCATCTTTATCCAAATATTCATCTTTGCACTACAGGCCAAAGATATTCATTTGTATCACCTGTCAGTCATGTTCATCTCAACACCTGTTCATCTTTGCACTACAGGCCAAAGATATTCATCAAGTAATCATACATCTTTGCACTACAGGCCAAAGATATTCAGTAATATCATCATTTAGGACTGAAGATGATGAAAAATATCTTAAAGAGAACGAATCCAGTGAGACAGAAGGACAAATATTAGGGATTCGTATAACAGTTTATCCAAGATCAATAATACTTCATAATAATCAATTGTGAAGCAAAATTCAAAAATAAAGATCAAAACATGGATACAATCAAAGATAGTAACCATAATAGACATCTTGGACAAAAAGAAAAAATTTTATTTTTCGATGAATAATGCCGTATTTGTGAATAGTACCGTATACGTGAATAGTGCCGTATACGTGAATAGTAACCCCGACACAAAAAGTTTCAAATTTGATAAAAACTCATATCAATATTTCAACATAATAATATTGAAGAAAATAATATCATTAAGAAGAAAATAATATCCCTTACCTCAAAATATCAGTACTTCTGGTAGGAATACCGGTATAAGGCTGAAAGAAACTTGCTCTGATGAATAGAAACTCTCAAAGTATCTAAATACTCACAAAATACACTCAATAATCTAGAGAGAGAAAGAGAGAAAACTTATGAATTCTGGTGTGATTTTCAATTCTAACTTAGCCCTCTATTTATAAGAAAATGTTAGCACGCCGAAGCAGACTTAACCTGCAACCTGATGGCTTTACCTGTTACTATTCCCACCCACCACATTTGAATAAAAATCTCAGTAAATTTCTTCACCAACCAAGAGGGGCCCACCAATTCTAGAATTTTTCATTAAAATGATAAACTCCGAAAATTCAACAATTTCTGAACCAGTCATCTCGTAAAATTCATAATAAATCATACGTTCATTTTTAACGGTTCAAAATTTGTGGACATATACTCAACTTATATATGTATAACATATCCAAAAATTACCACGATCCAACGGTCGGATTAAAAATATAACCCCCGCAAAATATCTCAAAAATCCTGATTTTTAATACCTCCATTCCGACAAAAATACTGATAAAAACCTCAACATTAACTCCTTCATTTTTAACCACAAAAATATATCCCTCATTTATATCCACATAAAATAAATATTTCCTTATCATATGAATCAATAATTAATTATTCACAAATAATATTACAGAATCACATTTATGACAACCAGGCCGTTCCCAGGAAAGAGGGGGCTTTCTAATAAGGATTTCTCCTTACTGGCGCGCAATTAGATGACAAAACCTCTCCTTAGACAGAACTTTCTAGACATTGCCAATAATGTTATCTAATAATATTATTCAAATAATATGAATTATTGATCTGATAATGGAAAATACTGTGCAGCAACAATTATTAAAACAACAATAATATAAAATATCAACGCAGCAATTATTGAATCAATAAAATAAAATATTGAACAATAACTACTGTAACAATTATTGAGTAGTGCCTTCTTACGTAAGAATCAATAATTGGTACAATATCGTGTGCTACTGAATCTTAACCACCGGGTATTCCAACAGTATTAACGGTAACTACGCCGTTATTTATAAACAACTTATACTTGTCGTTTTCTTCATCCAATCGCTTTCCGTTATGGGGCCCACACAAGTCTGCGCCGTCGTACAAATATTCCCCGACAGCAAGAATATTCCACGACCAAACGAATATTCCCCGACAAAATGAATATTTTATAACCACTTGCTTATTTTGCAAAATTTGCACATTTCACCCATAACCAAAGTATTATATCAAATTAACCCCTTATTATTCACAATAATATTTAGAGAAAATTTGATTTTATTCATTAATAAGTTGGGGTCTTACATGAATAATAAGATTTGTTCTGTAATAATAAGTTTGTTTTACGTAAATTTTAATATTTGGGAAAAATAATTATAATTTTTTTACATTAATTTATAATTCTTATGGGTATTAAAATTTTACCTTTTAATTACAAAAAAAATATTTGAATGCATATTATGTAAATTTTAATATTTGAGAAATTTAATTAGTAAAAAGTGTATGATTTTATTTTCTTGATAAAATGAATATTTATTATTTTTTGATATTTATGTTATTTATTACACAAGTTCATAATTTAATTAATTAGATCAAGTTAAGTAAAAATTATAATATATAAATTTATATTTAGTGGATATATTAAACATTATAACGGTATATTAGATATTATATTAAAAATAATTTTGAATATTAGTTGATCAATCATACAAAAAATAATAAATGTTATATATTATAGACTGAGTATTTACTATTATTTGAAAAATTAGAGAATTTTGGGTGTAATTATGAATAGAGTGGTAAAATGACATCAGCAATTTGGATAGACATAGAAATGAATTTTATATACCCAACAAAAAGAATGGTCCTCCTTCCTCGGAACACTCGCTTTAAGGACTCTTAGCAAACCCATCACTGGTAGACTCAAAACCGCCTCTGGCTTTCATCCTAGATTCCGCCAATCTATCATCAACATCGCCCACGTACTTGTCTACTTAATGTGTATTTTTTTTACAGCAATTCCGGCGTTAGTTTCTTTTGCATTAATAAAGTAGAAATTTGGTTTTACAGACAATGATATATAGTATGAACTTAATATGGGTTTAAGGGATTGTTGGGGAGTTTGTTTTGTTAGATGGGTTTATGAGTAAAGTAGGAGAATGTTAGTGTTTCCAGATGGGGTGGAGTCATTATGGAATTTGGGCGACTCTGTTGCTGTGTTGCATTTCTGCATTCAGTTTTAGTTTTAACTTAATTTCTGACTTATAAATAAAAATGGTACCAAACACTTTTATTTTCTAACTTATATAAGTCATTTCAAAATTTAAGTTCCAAGTTGTTTTAAAATAAGTCACTTCTGAACATGCCCCTTTGTGTGGCTAATCGTTGTATTTAGAGTAGGTCATTCAAAGAATATGAATTGTTGTCTTGCATACAAATTTTAGTTTCAAATTTTGGCTTTATTGAAATGGACATAAGTGAATGTTTGTACTCATTTTTGTAATTTGAATTGTTGATCCTAATGCAATGTAAAATAAGATCTGTAACATTGAAGGAAAATGCCAACTATATATATATATATATATATATATATATATAAGTATTTTTATATATGGCATCTGAGAATTCTTTTCCATTGATCACTTTTAATTTCTTTCATCACCCTTTTTCTCCATTTGGGTAAATTTCCCATTTTTTTCCCTTATCGATCTAATAGGGAAAAACATTACATTGACATCTGCATAATCCTTAATTTGTTATTCATTTAAGTTATTGCTCACGTTATCACATCGTTGCATGTTTTTCCAATTTTTTGTACACAGGATACTCTACTCAAATAAATAAGAATATCAAATATATAAAGCTTGAGTATTTATTTTTCTGAATTAAACGGAGGAATCATCCAATAAAGTAAAGTGACATGCATAATGAATTCACTCATTGGATTTCTTCCTAGAAAAAGGATATTTGATTAGGTTTGAAATTAAATTAAATATCATTGGATTTCTTCACCATGCAGTTAACTAGTTAAACATAAATAATCTTAATTTTAGAAATTAAATGTTGATTAAATGTTGTGGGTTTGAATTATTGCAGGTTTTTCCCCAGAGGGTATAAGAAAAGTGCACAGGAGGGACCTCTGGTGCATCATATAAACCCCTGATTTGGTTATTTCATCTTAATTCATCACAGCATTATACATAATAAAATGGGTGACAAAACTTTTCACATAGCTATCCAAAACACTACACAAGTTGGAGCAATTCAATATTCACCAAGACCTCATCACTCTTGTCCCAATAATTGTCCCACATGTGGAAGGCCTACCTCTTGGTGCCGAAACAACCGCAGATGTTTCTTATACATTGCAGTCTTCTCTCATGACTGCAATGGATAAAACACAACCCACCATTGAATCTTCTCTTCAAGAACTCAAACCCCATTTCATCTTCTTTGATTTTGCACATTGGGTACCATCCCTGGCACGCTCTTTGGGTATTAAGTCCATTCATTATTGCACCATAAGCTCTGCAGCCACTGGATACTTGCTAAGGGACGGAGATAAATACCAGAACAAGAAGTTGACAGAAGCTGATTTGATGGAACCTCCTCATGGATTTCCTCCTTCATCAATGATCAAGATTTACGCACATGAAGCTCGCCACCTAGTTGGTGCAAGTGAAAAAGAATATGGTAAAGACATATCATTCTCAGAGCGCCTTTTTATCGCCTTTAGTGACTGTGATGCCATTGCTTTCAAAACATGTCGAGAGATGGAAGGTTTATACTGTGATTATCTTGAGAATCATTTCAAAAGGCCTATTCTACTGGCAGGGCCAGTTGTGCCAGAGCCACCAACTACAACACTAGAAGAACAATGGGCAAAATGGCTTGATGGATTCAAACCAAATACAGTGATTTTCTGTGCATTTGGAAGTGAATGTATGCTTAAAAAAGATCAGTTTCAAGAACTAGTATTAGGATTGGAGCTTACAGGTTTGCCCTTTTTGGCTGCCTTAAAACCACCAATGGGAGCAGACAACATTGAATCAGCATTATGGGAAGGCTTTAAAGAGAGAAATCAGGGAAAAGGTGTAGTTCATGGAGGATGGATTCAGCAGCAACTGATTTTGGGGCATCCTTCTGTGGGGTACTTTGTTACTCACTGTGGTTTCGGGTCCTTATCTGAGAGTTTGGTGAATGAATGCCAATTGGTGCTACTACCACGCGTGAGTGATCAAATTATCAATGCAAGATTAATGGGCAGAGATTTGAAAGTAGGAGTGGAGGTCGAGAAAGGCGAAGATGGTGCCTTTACAAAAGATACTGTCTGCAAGGCAATACTATCAGTGATAGAGGTTGATAGCAAGGTTGGGAAGGAAGTAAGAGAAAACCATACTAAATTTAGAGAGCTTCTATTAAGAAAGGGGCTTGAGAATTCTTACATTGGTGAGTTTATCCAGAAGCTGCATGGCCTCCTGCAATGATCTTATTTTGACATGGATTTTGGTAAATTCATACCATTGCTAGCTAATAGACAATGTGTCGGTTGCCTATCAAGGGTTCTTTAGTTTTGCATTCGAGTTTTGATAAGACTTTTCTTCAGTAGGAATAAATAAATGGTTTTGTTATTCATTCATCAGTAAATTACATATTAACAATAACTAATAAATCATTACTAGTACCTTTCAAACACCATATTGAATGTTTGAACTACAGATACACAGATGAAGTATCATAAACCATTTTTCTCCCCTTCCTTTTTGGTTAAAAGGAAGTGCAACTGGTAATTCATTAACCATTCCAGACTAAAGATGGGGAAAAAAATGTAAGGAAATCCCATTATAAATTAAGCATAGTGAATGTATAAACTACAAAGGTGTATGCTCAACCACAATAACCATGGAGCTAAAGATTGGAAAAAAGTGTGGGAGAAGAAAGCGTAAACATTAATCATATATGAAGTAGATAGATAAACAGAGTCACAGAAAATGACCCATTAAAACAAAATCCACCACCTTTGATCAAACAGTGGGCATGCATGCATACACTACTAGTATTTCTATTATTATTATTTTCCTGCAGAAACATAACCATATCCTAAACTTAGCAGACCAACAAAACATTTTAGTCATCAGTAAGAACTCATAACTGGGTCTTTGCTGATAAAACCCTCCAAAGCCTCAAGATACTTAGTTTATCAGCTCAAAAACATTTGTTTCCTCACTATTTGCACGAGTTATAAATGATGCAATTTTGACCTCCTTGAACTCAGCCCCAGCAGCTGTTTACTTTTGAGATGTATTGCAATCGTAGTTCAGTAACCTTGTTTGTATAAATTTTCTGCCCTCTGCTGAACTTGATGTTTACAAGACAACATATTTTCCTTTTTGAGCTTGGAATTCTTTCTTATGGTTTGGTTTGCGACTGGATAAGAATAATGGTATCAACTGCAGCCAGTTCATATTCTGTTGGTCTTCTCTATAAATTCAAGAACCACAGTTCTGGCAGATTAAGCTCAATTTCATTTTACATCTGATGATCATAGTTGATGCCATTTCGAGGTTTGCTAGATTGAGAGAATAATACTTGATGCCATTTCTTCTTGTTCATGGAGACTGGGGATTTAAGACTCGAAAGCTTGCAGCTACGAAATGACAGAATGGTACTTGATTTTAATTGCAAGTCAGAACATCATCTCCCAAACCAACAAATAGGTGGTATCAGTAATTCAGTACTAGACTACATGGAAACACAAGTGCACAAATACCAGAGGGAAGAACAAATGTACTATCCAGAGTCCGATATAAGGTGTGTATGGCAGATGGGTTATATACAACCTTTCACTGAATTGAAAATTTGAAACTCTAGTAATAAGTCAAGATTATGACCATCGCCAGGATTCCAAACATTCCGTAATATAAGATCAAAAGTCAACTTAATATATTATCAAATTACTTCATGCAAGTAATATTAGACTAGCAGTAAAGCACAACAGCCCAAAATTGCAAAATATTCATTCTTTATATTTATAATACTAACTAACAACTGAATGAAACACAAATGCCAAAATCATATTTTCTAAGAGTACATCAGTAGAGGAGACGAGTGGGAACAACAACTATACTCCTAGTATTCAAAGCACGTATCTAACAGAGATAATTTTGCAGACCAAGCATCCTCGTGACTTGTAAATGAACCCTCCTTTCTTTCAAGTATGAACAAGGACATGTAGATGAAATTCTTCAGACATGGAAACTTTTTATGTAGAGCAACATCCGCCTTTCGTTACTGCGGATACATCATCCCTGCCTCCAACATTGATAGTCTGTCCCTTGGGCAAGACGGTTGGGTCATCTCCTATGTCAAGAGCCTTCCTACTTACTACACGATAGATTTGTGTCAGCACTTCTGTAAAGGCATTCTCAACATTCAAAGACTCGAGAGCAGATGTTTCCATGAAAAAGTTATTCTCCCGTTGGGCAAAGGCCTTTGCATCATCTGTAGGGACAGCTCGCAAGTGACGCAAGTCTGCTTTGTTCCCTACAAGCATGATCACAATGTTGGAGTCTGTATGATCCCTAAGCTCCTTGAGCCATCTTTCAACGTTTTCAAATGTTACATGCCGGGTAACATCATAGACTAATAAAGCACCAACAGCTCCTCGATAGTAAGCACTTGTGATCGCACGATACCTTATGACAAAGAAAAAGCAAATCAGATAAAATATAGCAAGCCAACCGCTTTAACAACAGAAACTAAAAAGCAAACTGATTCTACAGTATGTCAGTTTATGAAAAGTATGCCAAGGGTGACTCCACAGCTATATCTTATACGCATGCTACATGAATGAAAATTTTCATCCTCAATCTTAACTTAGAAACCTTGTAGTGATTAATCACCTACTCAAAACAAAGCTACTGCTAAAAAAAATAATGATGGGAAGCACCATCTAGACATTTTGCCAACAAAAGTTGGTCTTGATAGCATATTGTTAGTCACAGTTAAACGCGTGTGCATTAGCTGTTATGTATTATTGCATTTACTTACAGATACATTCAGATTCACCATGAAAACTGTCCAAAGCCCAAATGGATATACTAACTCAATACATACATACATAAAAATATGAAGACAAATCCAGAAATTGACTGATCACAATATTACAATTCAGAAGTCCTGGGAAGCATTATGACATTGTCAACACAATATCCTATTGAAAGCAACAAAGTAAACAACTTTCCCCAACAAAACAGATGCAATCTATTCAGCCAGGGGAAAAATGGTAATATAACGCTGAAACTCCACTCACGTGTTAAATGATCAATAATTCATCAGTTGGTTGGCCATAAAAAAAAAATGCACACAATGCTAGATAAATGAAGTTTCAAAATCTCACAATTTCTATTTAAGTGCAACACATGCTCTTCAATCACATTTCGATTTTTTGCCAAAACAAAACAATGCCCGATTTCACAATTCAATCCATTACCATTAAAAGCATCAATACATAACAATTCGATAGATCAAAAGAAGCACGCAAGCATTTATATATATATATATATATATATATATATATATATATATATATACACACACACACACACACACACACACACATAGAGAGAGAGAAATAATACCTTTCTTGACCAGCAGTGTCCCAAATCTGAGCCTTGACGACCTTATCGTCGACGTGAATGCTGCGAGTGGCGAATTCGACGCCGATTGTCGACTTTGATTCCAGACTAAATTCGTTACGCGTGAATCTAGATAAAAGATTTGATTTTCCGACGCCGGAATCTCCGATCAACACCACCTTGAACAGGTAATCGTAATCCTCATCTGCTCTATAAGCTCCCATTTTCTTTTCTTATATTTCCCCCTGTTATTCTAAGAGTACAATTCTGTTTCTGATCCTAAATTATATTCCAGAGAGAGAAAATTATTATGCAAATTATACGTTTGGAATTTGGACGAAGAAGATCAAAATGGAAAATTTGAACTCACAAAAAATGAATTTGATTTTCAAAACGTGAGATTTACTTTTGTTCAATGAATCTCCCCCAATTTAGGAGAGAGAAAAACAGGATTAGCTGGACAGAACGTTTTCTTCGTTGGCAATCAAATGAGGTCAAAGTCAATTGGTGGGAAAAAATTGAAATACGTTCGTTTGTTAATTACCTTAAAAGTTTTCGGATCGGGCCTTGAACTGTTGGATTGGTGGTACTCTTGGGCAGGACATATCTATTGGGCTGAAGGAGTTGTTGGATCAAAATCCATTTGCAGTAAATAATAAAAAACCTTGAATTATTGTTATTTTTTTCTAAAAATGTATATTAAATATGTTGACCCACACACACACACACACACACACACACACACACACACACATATATATATATATATATATAGTCCATTTCTTAAGCTCACCCTTATTGAGCTCACCTCGAGCTCACCCTGCCTTTTTTTTTTATAAAAAGAAACATAACTAATAAAAAATGTATAATAATTTTTAGAATTGAAAGTTTTTTTAAAAAAAGTGTTTTGGGTGTGATTTGAATACGTATAACAAAACAGTGTTGTACAGACTGTATAACACTGTTTTGTTATATGTACCCAAATCACACCCAAAATATTTTTTTTAAAAAAACTTTCAATTCTAAAAATTATTATACATTTTTTATTAGTTATATTTTTTTTATATAAAAAAAAAAGACAGGGTGAGCTCGGGGTGAGCTCAATAAGGGTGACCTTAAGATCATTGCTATATATATATATATATATATATATATATATATATATATATATATATATAAGGAATGATCCATAACGTGCGTTAGCTATGGATACTATTCCAGCTAACCCATCTCATGCCGTCTAATGGAAGATCTAAGGGCTGGGTTGGGGCCAACCGCTACTTCCTCTAGCGGCCAATATAAAAGAATTTGGCTTAATCAGGGACTTAAAATAATTATAATTTAATTAAAAAAATATAGCGAATTAATACTTTACTGGCTAATTGGTTCACAAATATAAAGAATTATAAAATGAGTAGTTAAGGGTATAAACGAACTGAGTCGATCTGAATATTGAGTTGCTCAGATTTGATTCACAAAATTTATCGAGTATAAAATAAGGTTTGATTGAGGCTCATTTAACTACCGAGTCGAGCACAATTCCGAATCGAGCCCGAGCAGTTTGAACTTTTTGAACAAATATGATCCGAGTATCAATAAAAAATTATAATTTGAGGAGGTTCGAGTAATTTATCGAATTTTAAAATTTGCTCATATTTGATTCATTTATATTTCGAGTCGAGCTCAAATCGAACTTTTAGTTGAGCGGGTACGAATTGAGTTCAAACTATTTGCTCGTTTTACAACCTTATGAGTAATAGACTAATATAAGAAATAGTACTTGACTATGTAATTTGGGAGTATTAATTAGTTGAATACGTAATTTATTTGAGTATGAATATAATATAAACTCAATCACTATTTTTTATATGGATTATCAATAATACTAAATAATAAAATAAGTAGGATAATTATCGATTATCGCCTTATAATTATTAATTAAAAATAGAAAATAATAATTGAGTTTATATTATATTCTTACTCAAACAAATTACGTATTCAACTACTATTACCAAATTATCTAAACAAGTATTATTACTAATATTAGTCTACTACTCATTTTATAATTATTTATATTTGTGAACCAGGCCATTAGGGAATGGAGTATCAATTAGTTATATTTTTTTAATTTTAATTATAATTATTTTAAGTCAATGATTAAGCCAAATTCTTTTATATTGGTTGCTACTCCTCTCTAGCAGCCAGTCAAAACAATCGCTCTAGCGGCCAGTCAAAACGATCGCGTTTTGACATGTCGCTAAAGGGTGTAGCGGCCAACATAAAATAATTTGTTTGGCCTGTAAAACCCCAACTTATTAATAAATGAAATTAAATTTTCTCTATTTATTATTTTGAAATAGAAAGGGTTGATTTGATTAATGTGGTTAGTTATGGGTAAAATGCGCAATTTTTTCAAATAAGCAAGTGGTTATAAAATATTCATTTTTAGTCGGTGAATATTCGTGTGGTCGTGGAATATTTTTTCTGTCGGGGAATATTCATACGACGGCGCAGCTATTTGTGGGCCCCATAACGGAAAGCGATTGGATGAAGATAATGACAAAAATTGAGTTTTTATAAATAACGGCGTAGTTGTTACCTTTAACACTGTTAGAATACTCGGTGGTTAAAATACAGTAATACGCGTGATTGCACAGTAGCACACGGATTGCACAGTATTTTAGAATTATTGATTCTTACGAAGGAAGGCACTACTCAATAATTGTTACAGTAGTTACTGTTTAATATTTTATTGATTCAATAATTGCTGCGTTGATATTTTATATTATTGTTGTTTTAATAATTATTGTTGCACAGTATTTTCCTTTATCAGATCAATAATTCATATTATTTAAATAATATTATTAGATAGCATTATTGGCAATGTCTAGAAAGTTCTGTCTAAGGAGAGGTTTGGTCATCTAATTGTACGCTAGTAAGGAGAAATTCTTATTGGAAAGCCCTCTCTTTCCTAGGAGCGGCCTGGTTGTCATAAATGTGATTCTGTAATATTATTTGTGAATAATTAATTATTGATTCATATGATAAGGAAATATTTATTTTATGTGGATATAAATAAGAGATATATTTTTGTGGTTAAAAATGAAGGAGTTAATGTTGAGGTGTTTTATCTGTATTTTTGTCAGAACGGAGGTATTGAAAATCAAATTAGGGTTTTTGAGATATTTTGCGAGGGTTATAATTTTTAATCCGACTGTTGGATCGTGGTAATTTTTGGATATATAAGTTGAGTATATGTCCATAAATTTTGTGTGACACCCCCAAAAATTGGTATACAACACCCATCTTGGGTCGTCAGATACATAGTACAGAATATAAATACAACTTAATAATACAACTGTCGTGTACAATACGACAAAATATAAACTGTGAGTTTGAATACAAATATTATCTTCTAGAGAGTATTCATACTCAAAAAGAGTCCTCATTACATTTATTAACACACCATTACATAGAATAGTGAGGACTACTAACTAATACTATCATTCGGACCATCACTCCGTTCCCCGACTTGCCCCAGCTACGTTCTTATTTCCTGAAGAGAACAGTGAAAGAAAGGGTGAGCTCAACTAGCCCAGTAAGAAATATTATGACTAAGATAATGCAGAATAAATTATCATTAGCCTTCGACAATGTTAAACTGATAAAATATAATAGACATCAAGTTTAACTGTAGCGGAACAAGCAATCCATTAAGAGAGTCAAGTAGAAAATAACTCTACTATCTTTTATGATTTAAAAGATTTTCTAACACTGTGATCGTTGGGACTCAGCTTAATAAAATAATCCACATCATCGAATCACCCCTGCACTACGGCCAAGGATATTCGTATATTCATTAATGGTCATGATCATGCCAACAACTGTCCATCAATGCACTACGGGCCAATGAGGACTTTTACTACATCATTTGTAACATTACGATCATGATTACACCGAATAATCCCTGGTCATAATCATACCAAGTCCATCTATGCACTACAGGCCACAGATGACTTTCAACAGAATATAAACATGAGGATAATGACAATGATATAAGAATTCAATAAAACAAGTTCAAGAATTAATTTATCCAAGAATTAACAACGTCCAAATTGTCAACATGATACTACTTTGTGGAGTAAAATTCAAAAATGATCAGGAGAATATTTTCATGAATAGATACTAGATGAAACGCAAATGTCAAGGATATTCCACAAATTTCATGGAGTATAGAAGTCAAAACTTAACCAACTGAGTATAATAAAGAATGAAATAACAAAAGAAATCACCATGCATGCGATAGACCGCACATACATGTTATTCTTAACAGAATAATAAATAATGGAACCAGGTCCGGCGTAAACGCACAGACAGGATATTCCGACAGAATAATAAATAATGGAACCAGGTCCGGTGTAAAACACACAGACAGGATGTTCCAACAGAATAATAACAAGACGGAACCAGGTCCGGTGTAAAACACACAGACAGGATGTTCCAACAGAATAATAATAAAAACGGAACCAAGTCCGGTGTAAAATACACAGACAGGATGTTCCAACAGAATAATAGAAGAATGTCACCAAGTATAGGGTAGACCACGTATACAGGTTATTCCAACAGAATAATAAGAAATGGAATAACAACAGTTCTCTTCATGAATAAGAAAGAATAACACCCCTTACCTTAAAAGAACTGAATATTGGAAAAGTGAAGTAGCAGAATACTTTTATTCTCTCTCTCTTATTCTCTCTATACTTTCTCTCTCTATAGCTTGAATGAATTCGTGAAAAATAATGAAGCCCTAGGCCTCTATTTATAGAAAAACTGAGGGTGGCTCTTGGTCTTAACGAAGGGTCAAATGACTCCTGGTCTTAACGAAGGGTCAAATGACTCTTTGTAATATTGAAGGGACAACTACTATTTAGACGAAAGTAATTACTATTGACCAAGGTAAATACTATTGACGAAGGTAATTACTATTGACCAAGGTAAATACTATTGACCAAGGTAAATACTATTGACGAAGGTAATTACTATTGACCAAGGTAAATACTATTGACGACGGTAATTACTATTGACGAAGAGACTCTTAGATGATAACATATGGGGCCCCCCATAAAAATAACCAAACTTACCACAACGTCTCAATTATTGATTTAATAATATAACATATTATACAGATGATACTATGACAATAATTTAAGAGATATGATGCAGCAATTACTGTAGCAATAATTGAGTATAGCTGAGTGACTTCTCACGTAAGCATCAATAATCAATACCGTGTGCTACTATGCAACCACGCATATTACTGTACTTTTACTACTGGGTAGTTCAACAGTTTTAACGGTTTTAACGGTAACACCTCAGCCGTTATTTTTATAGAAAGATAATTTTGTCGTTTTCTAACTACGACTATACTTCTGTTGTGGGGTCCACCAATGATTGTGCCGTCGTACGAATATTCCCCGATAAAAAGAATATTCCCCGACCAAACGAATATTTTAAAACAACTTGCTTACTTTGCAAAATTTATAAATATTACCCACAACTATAACATTATATCAAATTAACTCCATAATATTCAAAAATGATATTTATAGAAAATTCATCTTTATTTATAATAGTTGGGGTCTTACAACCTCCCCTTCTTATGAAATTTCGCCCTCGAAATTAGGGTACATACCTGGTATGTCGAAGAGGTAAGGATACCTTGATTTCATTTCAGATTCTAACTCCCAGGACATTTCCTCAACATCGTGGTTTCTCCACAAAACTTTGACTTGAGGTATAACCTTGGAGCGTAGAATATGTTCCTTTTTATCCAAGATTTGAACAGGAACTTCTTCATACGTCAAATCCTCCGCTATTTCGTCCGGTTCTAACTCAATAATGTGGTTCGGGTCTTCCACATATTTGCGTAACATGGATATGTGAAAAACGTTATGAACACGAGACATACTTGGCGGTAAAGCAAGTCTATAGGTCACAGTTCCTACCTGATCGAGGATTAAAAATTGGCCGATGAATCGAGGATTGAGCTTTTCTCTTTTTCCAAATCTCGTAACTCCTTTCCATGGAGCAACACGTAAGAACACATGATCTCCTACATCAAATTCCACGTCCTTTCGATGAAGATCTGCATAACTCTTTTGTCGATCTTGTGAGGTTTTTATACGTTGTCGGATCGTTTGAATCTTTTCTGTAGTCATACGTACCAACTCCGGTCCCAACAACGTTGCTTCACCCACCTCATCCCAGCATACTGGAGAACGACATTTTCTTCCATATAATGCTTCGAATGGAGCCATGCCAATACTTGCTTGATAACTACTGTTGTAGGAAAACTCCACCAATGGTAAGAACTTGTCCCAACTTCCCCTGAAGTCAAAGACACAGAGTCTTAATAGATCTTCTAGAGTTTGAATAGTCCTCTCTGATTGTCCGTCCGTCTGAGGATGATATGCCGAACTAAATCGTAAATCTGTGTCCATAGCTTTTTGTAAACTAACCCAAAATCGTAAAGTGAATCTTGGGTCTCGATCAGAAACTATGGATACTGGCATACCATGCAGTCTTACAATCTCGTTTATGTACATACGAGCAAGACGTTCAAGTGTATAAGTTTCTCGTATCTGTGAGACCCCCAGATTTTATGAATAAAATATTTAATTTTCTCGAAATATTTTTTTTAATATTATGGTGTGGATTTGAGATAATGTTATAGTTGTGGGTAGTATTTATAAATTTTGCAAGTATGCAAGTTGTCATATTATATTTGATTGGTCAGGGAATATTCTTTGTGTCGGGGAATATTCGTACAATGACACAATCATTGGTGGACCCCACAACGGAATTATTGTCGGATTGAGAAAAACGACAAAAATATTTTTATGAAAATAACTGCGAAAGTTTTACCGTTAATACTGTTGAACTACTTGGTAGTAAAAGTACAGTAATACGCGTGGTTGCATAGTAGCACACGGTATTGATTATTGATGCTTATGTGAGAAGTTACTCAATTTTGCTTATTTTATAGACTCCCATTTACCTATTTTTCAAAATAATCGGTAGAATTTATTTAAAAGTGGGGCCCACATGTGGGGGCCATATGTGGGGCCCATATGTGTTGAAAAACTGATTTTAGAAATAGGGGTGGGAGAGAGTTACGTATGGGGAAGGAGTTTATATATATAAGATTGTGATGTGTGTGTATATATATAATATTATATTTGTTAGTGGAGAGTGGTGGGAAAAAAGGAAGAGTGAAAGTGATATATGTGAGTGGAAAATGGTGGAAAAGTGGTAGTGTGATAGTGATGTGTAAGAGTGTAGTGAATTTGATTATTAGTGGGTGGGGGATTGATGTTGGTTATGGGGGAGAAAAATTAAGTGGTGTATATATAATATTGATTTATATAATATGAAAACATGTGTTTATATATATGTATTATATTTTAATTTTTGTTGTGATTTTATTGGTTAGATGATTGACTTAATTGTTAGTTGATTGAAAAATAATTTTGTAAAATTATTTCATCCATGAATAGTGCCTTTCTATTCTCCTATAAATAGAAGCTCATTCCTTCATTATTTCTTACAAATTCACTGAGACTCCAAAGAGAGAAATTATAGAGAAACTATAGAAAAGTATTCTGCTACTTCCCTACTCTTATATCCAGTTTCTTTTACGGTAAGGGGTGTTATTCTTTCTTATTCATGAAGAGAACTGTTGTTATTCCATTTCTTATTATTCTGTTGGAATAACCTGTATACGCGGTCTACCCTATACTTGGTGACATTCTTCTATTATTCTGTTGGAACATCCTGTCTGTGTGTTTTACACCGGACCTGGTTCCGTTTTTATTATTATTCTGTTGGAACATCCTGTCTGTGTGTTTTACACCGGACCTGGTTCCTTTTTATTATTATTCTGTTGAACATCCTGTCTGTGTGTTTTACACCGGACCTGGTTCCGTCTTTATTATTTATTGTTGAACATCTGTCCGTGTGTTTTACACACCGGACTGTTCCGTCTTTATTATTATTCTGTTGGAACGTCCTGTGTGTGTTTTACACCGGACCTGGTTCCGTATTTATTATTCTGTTGGAATATCCTGTCTGTGTGTTTTACCGGACCTGGTTCCGTCTTTATTATTCTGTTGGAACTGTCCTGTGTTTTGTACCGACCTGGTTCCGTCTTTATTATTATTCTGTTGAACGTCCTGTCGTGTGTTTTACACCCGGACCTGGTTCCGTATTTATTATTATTCTGTTGGAATATCCTGTCTGTGTGTTTTACGCCGGACCTGGTTCCATTATTTATTATTCTGTGTGAATAACCTGTCTGTGCGGTCTATCGCATGCATGGTGATTTCTTTTGTTATTCCATTCTTTATTGTACTCAGTTGGTTAAGTTTTGACTTCTATACTCCATGAAATTAGTGGAATATCCTTGATAATTGTGGTTCATCCAGTATCTTTTCATGAAAATATTCTTCTAAGTATTCTTGAATTTTACTCCACAAAGCAGTATCATGTTGACAATTTGGACGTTGTTAATTCTTGGATAAATTAATTCTTGAACTTGTTTTATTGAATTCTTATATCATTGTCATCATCCTCATGTTTATAAAATGTTGAAAGTCATCTGTGGCCTGTAGTGCATAGATGGACTTGGTATGATTATGATCAGGAATTATTTGGTGTAATCATGACCGTAATGTTACAAATGATGTGGAAAAAGTTCTCATTGGCCCGTAGTGCATTGATGGACAGTTTTTGGTATGATTATGGCTATGGATTCTCTTTGGCCGTAGTGCAAAGATGAATTGTTTTATGCATGATCAGGACCGTTGATGAATACACAATTATCTTTGGCCCGTAGTGCATGGATAATTTGTGGTCGTGATACTAATGAATACACGATTATCTTTGGCCCGTAGTGCATGGATAATTTGTGGTCGTGATACTAATGAATACACGATTATATTTGGCATGTAGTGCATGGATAATTCGTGATCGTGATACTAAAGAATATCCTTGGCCTGTAGTGCAGGGATGATTTAATGATGTAGATTATTTATTAAGCTGAGTTTCAGCGATAAAAGTGATGAAAAACCTTTTAAATCATAAAAGATAGTAGATTTTATTCTCTACTTGACTCTTTAATGGATTGCTTGTTCCGCTGCGTTTAAACTTGATGTCTATTGTATTTTATCAGTTTAACATTGTTGAAGACTAATGATAATTTATTCTACATTATCTTAGTCATAATATTTCTTACTGGGCTAGTTGAGCTCCCCCTTTCTTTCACTGTTCTCTTCAGGAAATGAGAACGTAGCTGGGACTAGTCGGGGAACAGAGTGATGGTCCTAGATGATAGAATTAGTAGTCCTCACTATTCTATGTAATAGTGTGATAATAATTGTAATGAGGACTCTTTTTGAGTATGAATACTCTCTAGAAGACAATATTTGTATTCAAACTCACAGTTTATGTTTTGTCGTTTTGTACACGACAGTTGTATTAGTAAGTTGTATTTGGATTTATGTACCATGTAAGTGGCGACCCAAGATGGGTGACGTATACCTAATTTTGGGGGCGTCAGAGTTGGTATCAGAGCTTAGGGATATGATCCCTGGCTAGGATGTGAGAATAGAACTAGGAGGGGAGAGACGGAGAATTCCTTCGCTAGTATGACCTACCTAAGTTTTTTTGTATTTAATTGGTCGGTCAGAATATAGGGATAATATGTTACATGTCAATTAACCTTTGTTTTGTGACAGTGATTGGGAATGGCAGTTGAAAATGTTTACAATGGAGTGAATGAGACCGTGGAGACACCTATAATCACCAACCAGGTTAATGTGATTAGAGATATCTATGTGGTGATTGAGGAATAAAAGTTGCACTCAAGTAGTCGCAAAGGTAGCAACTGAGAGTGAGGAAGAAGAGGAACCTGAGGTATAATTTATTAGAAGAACTTATTGATCAAAATGTAGAATTACAAAATCGTATTCATGAGTTAGAAGAACAGGCTGAAGAACAACAGTCGGTCGTAGAACAAAGGGATGCAACAATTCAAAATTGTATTAACCGATGTGAATGGTTGAACAGAAGCACTCTTTGGCAGAGTATATGATATTAAAGCAGAATCTGAGAATTCAAATGTCAAGGAGCAGCTGAAAGAAGAAATAACTGAACGAGTGAGAATGAAAGATGCATGGGTGAAAGCCGCAACGCGTTGATATTGTGAAAAGAGAAGTCCGATCCAAGAAAGCTAAAACAGATGATATGTAATTTTTTTTCGACAGTAATTGGGGAAATCCAGCATCGAGTTTTGAATTACCCTAACGAGGAAATCGAACGAAGTTATCATGGGTTAGTTAATTATAAATTCTTGCGAAGTCTATACCTTATTAGATACCGGTTCTACCCATTCTTTTATCTCTCTTTCTGCGCTCAACGTTTAAATTTTGACTCCAGAGAGATTAGACTTTGACTTATCGATTGAAACTTCGTTAGTAGAAACCTTCATTTCATGTGCTATCCAAGTCTTGGATGAGAGTCACAGTTTTTAAATGATATTTTAATTGTTAATAAATCTCCTGACGTATTCTCGAAGGACTTCTTAGCTTACCCCTAGAACGTGAAATCGAATTTTGTATTGACCCCAGTACAAAACTCCATTTCTTAAACCCAAATATTTATTCAACTAAAGCGAACGTAACATGCGCCAAAGACGTTGGCTCGAGCTGTTAAAGA